>JAVRKA010000421.1:0-120351 GCA_034508555.1 Venustoraphidia nigricollis | reverse complement strand
ATTTCAGATATGGTTGCCGATAGGCATTTCAAATATAGGTGCTGATAGGCATTTCAGATGTAGTTTTCGATAGGCATTTCAAAAATAGGTGCCGATAGGCATTTCAGATATAGGCGCCGATAGGCATTTCAGATATAGTTGCCGATTGGCATTTTAAAAATAGGTACCGATAGGCATTTCAGATATAGAAGCCGATAGGCATTTCAAATATAGGTGCCGATAGGCATCCCAGATATGGTTGCCGATAGGCATTTCAAATATAGGTGCTGATAGGCATTTCAGATGTAGTTTCCGATAGGCCGATAGGCATTTCAGATATAAGTGCCGATAGGCATTTCAGATATAGTTGCCGATTGGCATTTCAAAAATAGGTGCCGATAGGCATTTCAGATATAGAAGCCGATAGGCATTTCAAATATAGGTGCCGATAAGCATTCTAGATATGGTTGCCGATAGGCATTTCAAATATAGGTGCTGATAGGCATTTGAGATGTAGTTTCCGATAGACATTTCAAAAATTGGTGCCGATAGGCATTTCAGATATAGGTGCCGATTGGCATTTTAAAAATAGGTGCCGGTAGGCATTTCAGATATAGAAGCCGATAGGCATTTCAAATATAGGTGCCGATAAGCATTCCAGATATGGTTGCCGATAGGCATTTCAAATATATGTGCTGATAGGCATTTCAGATGTAGTTTCCGATAGGCATTTCAAAAATTGGTGCAGATAGGCATTTCAGAGATAGGTGCCGATAGGCATTTCAGATATGGTTGCCGATTGGCATTTTAAAAATAGGTGCCGATAGGCATTTCAGATATAGAAGCCGATAGGTATTTCAAATATAGGTGTCGATAGGCATTTCAGATATGGTTGCCGATAGGCATTTCAATTATAGGTGCTGATAGGCATTTCAGATGTAGTTTCCGATAGGCATTTCAAAAATAGGTGCCGATAGGCATTTCAGATATAGGTGCCGATAGGCATTTCAGATATAGTTGCCGATTGGCATTTTAAAAATAGGTGTCGACAGGCATTTCAGATATGGTTGCCGATAGGCATTTCAAATATAGGTGCAGATAGGCATTTCAGATGTAGTTTTCGATAGGCATTTCAAAATTAGGTGCCGATAGGCATTTCAGATATAGGTGCCGATAGGCATTTCAGATATAGTGTTCGATTGGCAGATTAAAAATAGGTGCCAATAGGCAGTTTAGATGTAGTTTCCGATAGGCATTTCAATAATAGGTGCCGATAGGCATTTCAGATATAGGTGCCGATAGGCATATCAGATATAGTCGCCGATAGGCATTTAAAATATAGGTGCCGATAGGCATTTCAAATATAGGTGTCGATAGGAATTTCAGATATAAATGCCGAAAGGCATTTCAGATATAGGTGCCGATAGGCATTTCTGATGTGGTTGCCGATAGGCATTTCAAATATAGGTGTTGATAGGCATTTCAGATGTAACTTTCGATAGGCATTTCAAAAATAGGTGCTGATAGGCATTTCAGATATAGGTGCCGATAGGCACTTCAGATATAGTTGCCGATTGGCATTTTAAAAATAGGTGCCGATAGGCATTTCAGATATAGAAGCCGATAGGCATTTCAAATATAGGAGCCGATAGGCATTCCAGATATGGTTGCCGATAGGCATTTCAAATATAGGTGCTGATAGGCATTTCAGATGTAGTTTTCGATAAGCATTTCAAAAATAGGTGCCGATAGGCATTTCAGATATAGGCGCCGATAGGCATTTCAGATATAGTTGCCGATTGGCATTTTAAAAATAGGTACCGATAGGCATTTCAGATATAGAAGCCGATAGGCATTTCAAATATAGGTGCCGATAGGCATCTCAGATATGGTTGCCGATAGGCATTTCAAATATAGGAACAGATAGGCATTTCAGATGTAGTTTCCGATAGGCATTTCAAAAATAGGTGCCGATAGGCATTTCAGATATAAGTGCCGATAGGCATTTCAGATATAGTTGCCGATTGGCATTTCAAAAATAGGTGCCGATAGGCATTTCAGATATAGAAGCCGATAGGCATTTCAAATATAGGTGCCGATAAGCATTCTAGATATGGTTGCCGATAGGCATTTCAAATATAGGTGCTGATAGGCATTTGAGATGTAGTTTCCGATAGACATTTCAAAAATTGGTGCCGATAGGCATTTCAGATATAGGTGCCGATAGGTATTTCAGATATAGTTGCCGATTGGCATTTTAAAAATAGGTGCCGGTAGGCATTTCAGGTATAAAAGCCGATAGGCATTTCAAATATAGGTGCCGATAAGCATTCCAGATATGGTTGCCGATAGGCATTTTAAATATATGTGCTGATAGGCATTTCAGATGTAGTTTCCGATAGGCATTTCAAAAATTGGTGCCGATAGGCATTTCAGATATAGGTGCCGATAGGCATTTCAGATATAGAAGCCGATAGGTATTTCAAATATAGGTGTCGATAGGCATTTCAGATATGGTTGCCGATAGGCATTTCAAATATAGGTGCTGATAGGCATTTCAGATGTAGTTTCCGATAGGCATTTCAAAAATAGGTGCCGATAGGCATTACAGTTATAGGTGCCGATAGGCATTTCAGATATAGTTGCCGATTGTCATTTTAAAAATAGGTGCCGATAGGCATTTCAGATATAGATGCCGATAGGCATTTCAAATATAGGTGCCGATAGGCATTCCAGATATGGTTGCCGATAGGCATTTCAAATATAGGTGCTGATAGGCATTTCAGATGTAGTTTCCGATAGGCATTTCAGATATAGGTGCCGATAGGCATTTCAGATATAGTTGCGAATTGGCATTTTAAAAATAGGTGCCGATAGGCAATTTAGATGTAGTTTCCGATAATAATTTCAAAAATAGGTGCCGATAGGCATTTCAGATATAGGTGCCGATAGGCATATCAGATATAGTTGCCGATAGGCATTTTAAATATAGGTGCTGATAGGCATTTCAGATGTTTTTTTCGATAGGCATTTCAAAAATAGATGCCGATAGGCATTTCAGATATGGGAGCCGATAGGCACTTCAGATATAGTTGCCGATAGGCATTCCAGATATGGTTGCCGATCGGCATTTCAAATATAGGTGCTGATAGGCATTCCAGATATGGTTGCCGATAGGCATTTCAAATATAGTTGCTGATAGGCATTTCAGATGTAGTTTCCAATAGGCATTTAAAAAATTGGTGCCGATAGGCATTTCAGATATAGGTGCCGATAGGCATTTCAGATATAGTTGCCGATTGGCATTTTAAAAATAGGTGCTGATAGGCATTTTAGATATAGAAGCCGATAGGCATTTCAAATATAGGTGCCGATAGGCATTCCAGATATGGTTGCCGATAGGCATTTCAAATATAGTTGCTGATAGGCATTTCAGATGTAGTTTCCAATAGGCATTTCAAAAATTGGTGCCGATAGGCATTTCAGATATAGGTGCCGATAGGCATTTCAGATATAGTTGCCGATTGGCATTTTAAAAATAGGTGCCGATAGGCATTTCAAATATAGAAGCTGATAGGTATTTCAAATATAGGTGTCGATAGGCATTTCAGATATGGTTGCCGATAGGCATTTCAAATATTGGTGCTGATATGCATTTCAGATGTAGTTTCCGATAGGCATTTTAAAAATAGGTGCCGATAGGCATTTCAGATATAGTTGCCGATTGGCATTTTAAAAATAGGTACCGATAGGCATTTCAGATATAGAAGCCGATCGGCATTTCAAATATAGGTGCCGATAGGCATCCCAGATATGGTTGCCGATAGGCATTTCAAATATAGGTGCTGATAGGCATTTCAGATGTAGTTTCCGATAGGCATTTCAAAAATAGGTGCCGATAGGCATTTCAGATATAAGTGCCGATAGGCATTTCAGATATAGTTGCCGATTGGCATTTTAAAAATAGGTGCCGATAGGCATTTCAGATACAGAAGCCGATAGGCATTTCAAATATAGGTGCCGATAAGCATTCTAGATATAGTTGCCGATAGGCATTTCAAATATAGGTGCTGATAGGCATTTGAGATGTAGTTTCTGATAGACATTTCAAAAATTGGCGCCGATAGGCATTTCAGATATAGGTGCCGATAGGTATTTCAAATATAGTTGCCGATTGGCATTTTAAAAATAGGTGCCGGTAGGCATTTCAGATATAGAAGCCGATAGGCATTTCAAATATAGGTGCCGATAAGCATTCCAGATATGGTTGCCGATAGGCATTTCAAATATAGGTGCTGATAGGCATTTCAGATGTAATTTCCGATAGGCACTTCAAAAATTGGTGCCGATAGGCATTTCAGATATAGGTGCCGATAGGCATTTCAGATATAGTTGCCGATTGGAATTTTAAAATAGGTGCCGATAGGCATTTCAGATATAGAAGCCGATAGGTATTTCAAATATAGGTGTCGATAGGCATTTCAGATATGGTTGCCAATAGGCATTTCAAATATAGGTGCTGATAGGCATTTCAGATGTAGTTTCCGATAGGCATTTCAAAAATAGGTGCCGATAGGCATTTCAGATATAGGTGCCGATAGGCATTTCAGATATAGTTGCCGATTGGCATTTTAAAAATAGGTGTCGATAGGCATTTCAGATATAGAAGCCGATAGGCATTTCAAATATAGGTGCCGATAGGCATTCCAGATATGGTTGCCGATAGGCATTTCAAACATAGGTGCCGATAGGCATTCTAGATGTAGTTTCCGATAGGCACTTCAAAATTTGGTGCCGATAGGCATTTCAGATACAGGTGCCGATAGGCATTTCAGATATAGTTACCGATTAACATTTTAAAAATAGGTGCCGATAGGCATTTCAGATATAGAAGCCGATAGGTATTTCAAATATAGGTGTCGATAGGCATTTCAGATATGGTTGCCGATAGGCATTTCAAATATAGGTGCTGATAGGCATTTCAGATGTAGTTTCCGATAGGCATTTCAAAAATAGGTGCCGATAGGCATTACAGTTATAGGTGCCGATAGGCATTTCAGATATAGTTGCCGATTGGCATTTTAAAAATAGGTGCCGATAGGCATTTCAGATATAGAAGCCGATCGGCATTTCAAATATAGGTGCCGATAGGCATTCCAGATATGGTTGCCGATAGGCATTTCAAATATAGGTGCTGATAGGCATTTCAGATGTAGTTTCCGATAGGCATTTTAAAAATAAATGCCGATAGGCATTTCAGATATAGGTGCCGATAGGCATTTCAGATATAGTTGCCAATTGGCATTTTAAAAATAGGTGCCGATAGGCATTTCAGATATAGAAGCCGATAAACATTTCAAATATAGGTGTCGATGGGCATTCCAGATATGGTTGCCGATAGGCATTTCAAACATAGGTGCTGATAGGCATTTTAGATGTAGTTTCCGATAGGCATTTCAAAAATTGATGCCGATAGGCATTTCAGATATAGGTTCCGATAGGAATTTCAGATATAGTTGCCGATTGGCATTTTAAAAACAGGTGCCGATAGGCATTTCAGATATAGAAGCCGATAGGTATTTCAAATATAGGTGTCGAAAGGCATTTCAGATATGGTTGCCGATAGGCATTTCAAATATAGGAGCAGATAGGCATTTCAGATATAGTTGCCGATTGGCATTTTAAAAATAGGTGCCGACAGGCATTTCAGATATAGAAGCCGATAGGCATTTCAAATATAGGTGCCGATAGGCATTTCAGATATGGTTGCCGATAGGCATTTCAAATATAAGTGCTGATAGGCATTTCAGATGTAGTTTCGGATAGGCATTTCAAAAATAGGTACCGATAGGCATTTTAGATATAGGTGCCGATAGGCATTTTAGATATAGTTGCCAATTGGCATTTTAAAAATAGGTGTCGATAGGCATTTCAGATATAGAAGCTGGTAGGCATTTCAAATATAGGTGCCGATAGGCATTCCAGATAATATGGTTGCCGATAGGCATTTCAAACATAGGTGCTGATAGGCATTTCAGATGTAGTTTCCGGTAGGCATTTAAAAAATTGGTGCCGATAGGCATTTCAGATATAGGTGCCGATAGGCATTTTAGATATAGTTGCCGATTGACATTTCAAAAATAGGTGCCGATAGGCATTTCAGATATAGAAGCCGATAGGTATTTCAAATATAGGTGTCGATAGGCATTTCAGATATGGTTGCCGATAGGCATTTCAAATATAGGTGCTGATAGGCATTTCAGATGTAGTTTCCGATAGGCATTTCAAAAATTGGTGCCGATAGGCATTTCAGATATAGGTGCCGATAGGCATTTCAGATATAGCTTAGCCGATTGGCATTTTAAAAATAGGTGCCGATAGGCATTTTAGATGTAGTTTCCGATAGGCATTTCAAAAATAGGTGCCGATAGGCATTTCAGATATAGGTGCCGATAGGCATATCAGATATAGTTGCCGATAGGCAATTAAAATATATGTGCCGATAGGCATTTCAAATATAGGTGTCGACCGGCATTTCAGATATAAATGCCGAAAGGCATTTCAGATATAGGTGCCGATAGGCATTTCTGATGTGGTTGCCGATAGGCATTTCAAATATAGGTGCTGATAGGCATTTCAGATGTAGTTTCCGTTAGGCATCTCAAAAATAGGTACCGATAGGCATTTCAGATATAGGTGCCGATAGGCATTTCAGATATAGTTGCCGATTGGCATTTTAAAAATAGGTGCCGATAGGCATTTCAGATATAGAAGCCAAAAGGTATTTCAAATATAGGTATGGATAGGCATTTCAGATATGGTTGCCGATAGGGTTTCAAATATAGGTGCCGATAGGCATTCCAGATATGGTTGCCGATAGGCATTTCAAATATAGGTGCTGATAGGCATTTTAGATGTAGTTTTCGATAGGCATTTCAAAAATTGATGCCGATAGGCATTTCAGATATAGGTGCCGATAGGCATTTCAGATATAGTTGCCGATGGGCATTTTAAAAACAGGTGCCGATAGGCATTTCAGATATAGAAGCCGATAGGTATTTCTAATATAGGTGTCGATAGGCATTTCAGATATGGTTGCCGATAGGCATTTCAAATATAGGAGCAGATAGGCATTTCAGATGTAGTTCCCGAAAGGCAATTGAAAAATAGGTGCCGATAGACATTTCAGATATAGGTGCCGATAGGCATTTCAGATATAGTTGCCGATTGGCATTCTAAAAATAGGTGCCGATAGGCATTTCAGATATAGAAGCCGATAGGCATTTCAAATATAGGTGCCGATAGGCATTCCAGATATGGTTGCCGATAGGCATTTCAAATATAAGTGCTGATAGGCATTTCAGATGTAGTTCCCGATAGGCATTTCAAAAATAGGTACCGATAGGCATTTCAGATAGAGGTGCCGATATTCATTTCAGATATAGGTGCCGATAGGCACTTCAGATATAGTTGCCGATTGGCATTTTAAAAATAGGTGCCGATAGGCATTTTAGATATAGAAGCCGATAGGCATTTCGAATATAGGTGCCGATAGGCATTCCAGATATGGTTGCCGATAGGCATTTCAAATATAGGTGCCGATAGGCATTTCAGATAGGGTTGCCGATAGGCATTTCAAATATAGGTGCTGATAGGCATTTTAGATGTAGTTTCCGATAGCATTTCAAAAATAGGTGCCGATAGGCATTTCAGATATAGTTGCCGATTGGCATTTTAAAAATAGGTGCCGATAGGCATTTTAGATGTAGTTTCTGTTAGGCATTTCAAAAATAGGTGCCGATAGGCATTTCAGATATAGGTGCCGATAGGCATATCAGATATAGTTGCCGATAGGCATTTAAAATATAGGTGCTGATAGGCATTTCAGATGTAGTTTTCGATGGGCATTTCAAAAATAGGTGCCGATAGGCATTTCAGATATAGGTGCCGATAGGCACTTCAGATATAGTTGCCGATAGGCATTCCAGATATGGTTGCCGATCGGCATTTCAAATATAGGTGCTGATAGGCATTTCAGATGTAGTTTCCGATAGGCATTTCAAAAATAGGTGCCGATAGGCATTTCAGATATAGGTGCCGATAGGCATTTCAGATATAGTTGCCGATTGGCATTTTAAAAATAGGTGCCGGTAGGCATTTCAGATATAGAAGCCGATAGGCATTTCAAATATAGGTGCCGATAGGCATCCCAGATATGGTTGCCGATAGGCATTTCAAATATAGGTGCTGATAGGCATTTCAGATGTAGTTTCCAATAGGCATTTCAAAAATTGGTGCCGATAGGCATTTCAGATATAGGTGCCGATAGGCATTTCAGATATAGTTGCCGATTGGCATTTTAAAAATAGGTGCCGATAGGCATTTCAGATATAGAAGCCGATAGGTATTTCAAATATAGGTGTCGATAGGCATTTTAGATATGGTTGCCGATAGGCATTTCAAATATTGGTGCTGATAGGCATTTCCGATGTAGTTTCCGATAGGCATTTCAAAAAAAGGTGCCGATAGGCATTTCAGATATAGGTGCCCATAGGCATTACAGATATAGTTGCCGATTGGCATTTTAAAAATAGGTGCCAATAGGCAATTCAGATATAGAAGCCGATAGGCATTTCAAATATAGGTGCCGATAGGCATTTTAGATATGGTTAACGATAGGCATTTCAAATATAGGTGCTGATAAGCATTTCAGATGTAGTTTTCGATAGGCATTTCAAAAAATGGTGCCGATAGGAATTTCAGATATAGGTGCCGATAGGCATTTCAGATATAGTTGCCGATTGGCATATTAAAAATATGTGCCGATAGGCATTTCAGATATAGAAGCCGATAGGTATTTCAAATATAGGTGTCGACAGGCATTTCAGATATGGTTGCCGATAGGCATTTCAAATATAGGTGCTGATAGGCATTTCAGATGTAGTTTCCGATAGGCATTTCAAAATTAGGTGCCGATAGGCATTTCAGATATAGGTGCCGATAGGCATTTCAGATATAGTGGTCGATAGGCATTTTAAAAATAGGTGCCAATAGGCATTTTAGATGTAGTTTCCGATAGGCATTTCAAAAATAGGTGCCGATAGGCATTTCAGATATAGGTGCCGATAGGCATATCAGATATAGTCGCCGATAGGCATTTAAAATATAGGTGCCGATAGGCATTTCAAATATAGGTGTCGATAGGCATTTCAGATATAAATGCCGAAAGGCATTTCAGATATAGGTGCCGATAGGCATTTCTGATGTGGTTGCCGATAGGCATTTCAAATATAGGTGTTGATAGGCATTTCAGATGTAACTTTCGATAGGCATTTCAAAAATAGGTGCTGATAGGCATTTCAGATATAGGTGCCGATAGGCACTTCAGATATAGTTGCCGATTGGCATTTTAAAAATCGGTGCCGATAGGCATTTCAGATATAGAAGCCGATAGGCATTTCAAATATAGGAGCCGATAGGCATTCCAGATATGGTTGCCGATAGGCATTTCAAATATAGGTGCTGATAGGCATTTCAGATGTAGTTTCCGATAGGCATTTCAAAAATAGGCGCCGATAGGCATTTCAGATATAGGTGCCGATAGACAATTCAGATATAGTTGCCGATTGGCATTTTAAAAATAGGTGCCGATAGGCATTTCAGATATAGAAGCCGATAGACATTTCAAATATAGCTGCCGATAGGCATTCCAGATATGGTTGCCGATAGGCATTTCAACTATAAGTGCTAAAAGGCATTTCAGATGTAGTCTCCAATAGGCATTTCAAAAATAGGTGCCGATAGGCATTTTAGATATAGGTGCCGATAGGCATTTCAGATATAGTTGCCGATTGGCATTTTAAAAATAGGTGCCGATAGGCATTTCAGATATAGGAGCCGATAGGCATTTCAGATATAGAAGCCGATAGGCATTTCAAATATAGGTGCGATAAGCTTTTCAGATATGGTTGCCGATAGGCATTTCAAATATAGGTGCTGATAGGCATTTCAGATGTAGTTTCCGATAGGCATTTTAAAAATAGGTGCCGATAGGCATTTCAGATATAGGTGCCGATAGGCATTTCAGATATAGTTGCCGATTGGCATTTTAAAAATAGGTGCTGATAGGCATTTCAGATATAGGAGCCGATAGGCATTTCAAATATAGCTGCCGATAGGCATCCCAGATATGGTTGCCGATAGGCATTTCAAATATAGGTGCTGATAGGCATTTCAGATGTAATTTCCGATAGGCATTTCAAAAATTGGTGCCGATAGGCATTTCAGATATAGGTGCCGATAGGCATTTCAGATATAGTTGCCGATTGGCATTTTAAAAATAGGTGCCGATAGGCATTTCAGATATAGAAGCCGATAGGAATTTCAAATATAGGTGTCGATAGGCATTTCAGATTGGTTGCCGATAGGCTTTTCAAATATAGGTGCTGATACGCATTTCAGATGTAGTTTCCGATAGGCATTTCAAAAATAGGTGCCGATAGGCATTACAGTTATAAGTGCCGATAGGCATTTCAGATATAGTTGCCGATTGGCATTTTAAAAATAGGTGCCGATAGGCATTTCAGATATAGAAGCCTATCGGCATTTCAAATATAGGTGCCGATAGGCATTCCAGATATGGTTGCCGATAGGCATTTCAAATATAGGTGCTGATAGGCATTTCAGATGTAGTTTCCGATAGGCATTTTAAAAATAAATGCCGATAGACATTTCAGATATAGGTGCCGATAGGCATTTCAGATATAGTTGCCAATTGGCATTTTAAAAATAGGTGCCGATAGGCATTTCAGATATAGAAGCCGATAAACATTTCAAATATAGGTGTCGATGGGCATTCTAGATATGGTTGCCGATAGGCATTTCAAACATAGGTGCTGATAGGCATTTTAGATGTAGTTTCTGATAGGCATTTCAAAAATTGATGCCGATAGGCATTTCAGATATAGGTGCCGATAGGCATTTCAGATATAGTTGCCGATTGGCATTTTAAAAACAGGTGCCGATAGGCATTTCAGATATAGAAGCCGATAGGTATTTCAAATATAGGTGTCGAAAGGCATTTCAGATATGGTTGCCGATAGGCATTTCAAATATAGGAGCAGATAGGCATTTCAGATATAGTTGCCGATTGGCATTTTAAAAATAGGTGCCGACAGGCATTTCAGATATAGAAGCCGATAGGCATTTCAAATATAGGTGCCGATAGGCATTTCAGATATGGTTGCCGATAGGCATTTCAAATATAAGTGCTGATAGGCATTTCAGATGTAGTTTCGGATAGGCATTTCAAAAATAAGTACCGATAGGCATTTCAGATATAGGTGCCGATAGGCATTTTAGATATAGTTGCCAATTGGCATTTTAAAAATAGGTGTTGATAGGCATTTCAGATATAGAAGCTGGTAGGCATTTCAAATATAGGTGCCGATAGGCATTCCAGATAATATGGTTGCCGATAGGCATTTCAAATATAGGTGCTGATAGGCATTTCAGATGTAGTTTCCGATAGGCATTTAAAAAATTGGTGCCGATAGGCATTTCAGATATAGGTGCCGATAGGCATTTTAGATATAGTTGCCGATTGACATTTCAAAAATAGGTGCCGATAGGCATTTCAGATATAGGTGCTGATAGGCATTTCAGATGTAGTTTCCGATAGGCATTTAAAAAATTGGTGCCGATAGGCATTTCAGATATAGGTGCCGATAGGCATTTTAGATATAGTTGCCGATTGACATTTCAAATATAGGTGCCGATAGGCATTCCGGATATGGTTGCCGATAGGCATTTCAAATATAGGTGCTGATAGGCATTTCAGATGTAGTTTCCGATAGGCATTTCAAAAATAAGTGCCGATAGGAATTTCAGATATAGAAGCCGGTAGGCATTTCAAATATAGGTGCCGATAGGCATTCCAGATATGGTTGCCGATAGGCATTTCAAATATAGGTGCTGATAGGCATTTCAGATGTAGTTTCCAATAGGCATTTCAAAAATAGGTGCCGATAGGCATTTCAGATATAGGTGCCGATAGGCATTTCAGATATAGTTGCCGATTGGCATTTTAAAAATAGGTGCCGATAGGCGTTTTAGATGTAGTTTCCGATAGGCATTTCAAAAATAGGTGCCGATAGGCATTTCAGATATAGGTGCCGATAGGCATATCAGATATAGTTGCCGATAGGCATTTAAAATATAGGTGCCGATAGGCATTTCAAATATAGGTGTCGATAGGCATTTCAGATATAAATGCCGAAAGGCATTTTAGATATAGGTGCCGATAGGCATTTCTGATGTGGTTCCCGATAGGGATTTCAAATATAGGTGCTGATAGGCATTTAAGATGTAGTTTTCGATAGGCATTTCAAAAATAGGTGCCGATAGGCATTCCAAATATGGTTGCCGATAGGCATTTCAAATTTAGGTGCTGATAGGCATTTCAGTTGTAGTTTCCGATAGGCATTTCAAAAATAGGTGCTGATAGGCATTTCAGATGTAGTTTCCGATAGGCATTTCAAAAATAGGTGCCGATAGGCATTTCTGATATAGGTACCGATAGACATTTTAGGTATAGTTGCCGATAGCCATTTTAAAAATAGGTGCCGATAGGCATTTCAGATATAGAAGCCGATAGGCATTTCAAATATAGGTGCCGATAGGCATTCCAGATATGGTTGCCGATAGGCATTTCAAATATAAGTGCTGATAGGCATTTCAGATGTAGTTTCCGATAGGCATTTCAAAAATAGGTACCGATAGGCATTTCAGATAGAGGTGCCGATATTCATTTCAGATATAGGTGCCGATAGGCACTTCAGATATAGTTGCCGATTGGCATTTTAAAAATAGGTGCCGATAGGCATTTTAGATATAGAAGCCGATAGGCATTTCGAATATAGGTGCCGATAGGCATTTCAGATAGGGTTGCCGATAGGCATTTCAAATATAGGTGCTGATAGGCATTTTAGATGTAGTTTCCGATAGGCATTTCAAAAATTGATGCCAATAGGCATTTCAGATATAGGTGCCGATAAGCATTTCAGATATAGTTGCCGATGGGCATTTTAAAAACAGGTGCCGATAGGCATTTTAGATATAGGTGCCGATAGGCATTTCAGATATAGTTGCCGATTGGCATTTTAAAAATAGGTGCCGATAGGCATTTCAGATATAGGAGCCGATAGGCATTTCAGATATAGAAGCCGATAGGCATTTCAAATATAGGTGCGATAAGCTTTTCAGATATGGTTGCCGATAGGCATTTCAAATATAGGTGCTGATAGGCATTTCAGATGTAGTTTCCGATAGGCATTTTAAAAATAGGTGCCGATAGGCATTTCAGATATAGGTGCCGATAGGCATTTCAGATATAGTTGCCGATTGGCATTTTAAAAATAGGTGCTGATAGGCATTTCAGATATAGGAGCCGATAGGCATTTCAAATATAGCTGCCGATAGGCATCCCAGATATGGTTGCCGATAGGCATTTCAAATATAGGTGCTGATAGGCATTTCAGATGTAATTTCCGATAGGCATTTCAAAAATTGGTGCCGATAGGCATTTCAGATATAGGTGCCGATAGGCATTTCAGATATAGTTGCCGATTGGCATTTTAAAAATAGGTGCCGATAGGCATTTCAGATATAGAAGCCGATAGGAATTTCAAATATAGGTGTCGATAGGCATTTCAGATTGGTTGCCGATAGGCTTTTCAAATATAGGTGCTGATACGCATTTCAGATGTAGTTTCCGATAGGCATTTCAAAAATAGGTGCCGATAGGCATTACAGTTATAAGTGCCGATAGGCATTTCAGATATAGTTGCCGATTGGCATTTTAAAAATAGGTGCCGATAGGCATTTCAGATATAGAAGCCTATCGGCATTTCAAATATAGGTGCCGATAGGCATTCCAGATATGGTTGCCGATAGGCATTTCAAATATAGGTGCTGATAGGCATTTCAGATGTAGTTTCCGATAGGCATTTTAAAAATAAATGCCGATAGACATTTCAGATATAGGTGCCGATAGGCATTTCAGATATAGTTGCCAATTGGCATTTTAAAAATAGGTGCCGATAGGCATTTCAGATATAGAAGCCGATAAACATTTCAAATATAGGTGTCGATGGGCATTCTAGATATGGTTGCCGATAGGCATTTCAAACATAGGTGCTGATAGGCATTTTAGATGTAGTTTCTGATAGGCATTTCAAAAATTGATGCCGATAGGCATTTCAGATATAGGTGCCGATAGGCATTTCAGATATAGTTGCCGATTGGCATTTTAAAAACAGGTGCCGATAGGCATTTCAGATATAGAAGCCGATAGGTATTTCAAATATAGGTGTCGAAAGGCATTTCAGATATGGTTGCCGATAGGCATTTCAAATATAGGAGCAGATAGGCATTTCAGATATAGTTGCCGATTGGCATTTTAAAAATAGGTGCCGACAGGCATTTCAGATATAGAAGCCGATAGGCATTTCAAATATAGGTGCCGATAGGCATTTCAGATATGGTTGCCGATAGGCATTTCAAATATAAGTGCTGATAGGCATTTCAGATGTAGTTTCGGATAGGCATTTCAAAAATAAGTACCGATAGGCATTTCAGATATAGGTGCCGATAGGCATTTTAGATATAGTTGCCAATTGGCATTTTAAAAATAGGTGTTGATAGGCATTTCAGATATAGAAGCTGGTAGGCATTTCAAATATAGGTGCCGATAGGCATTCCAGATAATATGGTTGCCGATAGGCATTTCAAATATAGGTGCTGATAGGCATTTCAGATGTAGTTTCCGATAGGCATTTAAAAAATTGGTGCCGATAGGCATTTCAGATATAGGTGCCGATAGGCATTTTAGATATAGTTGCCGATTGACATTTCAAAAATAGGTGCCGATAGGCATTTCAGATATAGGTGCCGATAGGCATTTCAGATATAGTTGCCGATTGGCATTTTAAAAATAGGTGCCGATCGGCATTTCAGATATAGAAGCCGATAGGCATTTCAAATATAGGTGCCAATAGGCATTCCAGATATGGTTGCCGATAGGCATTTCAAATATAGGTGCTGACAGGCATTTCAGATGTAGTTTCCGATAGGCATTTCAAAAATAGGTGCCGATAGGCATTTCAGATATAGTTGCCGATAGGCATTTCAGATATAGTTGCCAATTGGCATTTTAAAAATACGTCCTGATAGGCATTTCAGATATAAAAGCCGTTAGGCATTTAAATATAGGTGCAGATAGGCATTCCAGATATGGTCCGATAGGCATTTCAAATATAGGTGCTGATAGGCATTTTAGATGTAGTTTCCGACAGACATTTCAAAAATTGATGCCGATAGGCATTTCAGATATAGGTGCCGATAGGCATTTCAGATATAGTTGCCGATTGGCATTTTAAAAACAGGTGCCGATAGGCATTTCAGATATAGAAGCCGATAGGTATTTCAAATATAGGGGTCGATAGGCATTTCAGATATGGTTCCTGATAGGCATTACAAATATAGGAGCAGATAGGCATTTCAGATGTAGTTTCCGAAAGACATTTCAAAAATAGGTGCCGATTGGCATTTCAGATATAGGTGCCGATAGGCATTTCAGATATAGTTGCCGATTGGCATTTTAAAAATAGGTGCCGATAGGCATTTCAGATATAGAAGCCGATAGGTATTTCAAATATAGGTGTCGATAGGCATTCCAGATATGGTTGCCGATAGGCATTTCAAATATAAGTGCTGATAGGCATTTCAGATGTAGTTTGCGATAGGCATTTCAAAAATAGGTGCCGATAGGCATTTTAGATATAGGTGCCGATAGGCATTTCGGATATAGTTGCCAATTGGCATTTTAAAAATAGGTGCCGATAGGCAATTCAGATATAGAAGCCGATAGGCATTTCAAATATAGGTGCCGATAGGCATTCCAGATATGGTTGCCGATAGGCTTTTCAAATATAGGTGGTGATAGGCATTTATGATGTAGTTTCCGATAGACATTTCAAAAATTGATGCCGATAGGCATTTCAGATATAGGTGCCGATAGGCATTTCAGATATAGTTTCCGATAGGCATTTCAAAAATAGGTGCCGATAGGCATTTCAGATATAGGTGCCGATAGGCATTTCAGATATAGTTGCCGATTGGCATTTTAAAAATAGGTGCCGATAAGCATTTCAGATATAGAAGCCGATAGGCATTTCAAATATAGGTGCCGATAGGCATTCCGGATATGGTTGCCGATAGGCATTTCAAATATAGGTGCTGATAGGCATTTCAGATGTAGTTTCCGATAGGCATTTCAAAAATAGGTGCCGATAGGAATTTCAGATATAGAAGCCGATAGGCATTTCAAATATAGGTGCCGATAGGCATTCCAGATATGGTTGCCGATAGGCATTTCAAATATAAGTGCTGATAGGCATTTCAGATGTAGTTTCCGATAGGCATTTCAAAAATAGGTACCGATAGGCATTTCAGATATAGGTGCCTATAGGCATTTCAGATATAGTTGCCAATTGGCATTTTAAAAATAGGTGTCGATAGGCATTTTAGATAGAGAAGCCGATAGGCATTTCAAATATAGGTGCCGATAGGCATTCCAGATATGGTTGCCGATAGGCATTTCAAATATAGGTGCTGATAGGCATTTCAGATGTAGTTTCCAATAGGCATTTCAAAAATAGGTGCCGATAGGCATTTCAGATATAGGTGCCGATAGGCATTTCAAATATAGGTCCCGATAGGCATTCCAGATATGGTTGCCGATAGGCATTTTAAATATAGGTGCTGATGGGCATTTTAGATGTAGTTTCCGATAGGCATTTCAAAAATAGGTGCCGATAGGTATTTCAGATATAGGTGCCGATAGGCATTTTAGATATAGTTGCCGATAGCCATTTTAAAAATAGGTGCCGATAGGCATTTCAGATATAGAAGCCGATAGGCATTTCAAATATAGGTGCCGATAGGCATTCTAGATATGGTTGCCGATAGGCATTTTAAATATAGGTGCTGATAGGCATTTCAGATGTAGTTTCCGATAGGCATTTCAAAAATAGGTGCCAAAAGGCATTTCAGATATAGGTGCCGATAGGCATTCCAGATATGGTTGCCGATACGCATTTCAAATATAGGTGCTGATCGGCATTTCAGATGTAGTTTTCGATAGGCATTTCAAAAATAGGATCTGATAGGCATTTCAGATATAGGTGCCGATAGGCATTTCAGATATAGTTGCAGATTGGCATTTTAAAAATAGTTGCCGATAGGCATTTCAGATATAGAAGCCGATAGGCATTTCAAATATAGGTGCCGATAAGCATTTCAGATATGGTTGCCGATAGGCATTTCAAATATAGGTGCTGATAGGCATTTTAGTTGTAGTTTCCGAAAGGCATTTCAAACATTGGTGCCGATAGGCATTTCATATATAGGTGCCGATATGCATTTCAGATATAGTTGCCGGTTGGCATTTTAAAAATAGGTGTTGATAGGCATTTCAGATATAGAAGCCGATAGGTATTTCAAATATAGGTGTCGATAGGCATTTCAGATATGGTTGCCGATAGGCATTTCAAATAAAGGTGCTGATAGGCATTCCAGATGTATTTTCCGATAGGCATTTCAAAAATTGGTGCGAATAGGCATTTCAGATATAGGTACCGATAGGCTTTTCAGATATAGTTACCGATTGGCATTTTAAAAATAGGTGCCGATAGGCATTTCAGATATAGAAGCCGATAGGTATTTCAAATATAGGTGTCGATAGGCATTTCAGATATGGTTGACGATAGGCATTTCAAATAAAGGTGCTGATAGGCATTCCAGATATAGAAGCCGATAAACATTTCAAATATAGGTGTCGATGGGCATTCCAGATATGGTTGCCGATAGGCATTTCAAACATAGGTGCTGATAGGCATTTTAGATGTAGTTTCCGATAGGCATTTCAAAAATTGATGCCGATAGGCATTTCAGATATAGGTGCCGATAGGCATTTCAGATATAGTTGCCGATTGGCATTTTAAAAACAGGTGCCGATAGGCATTTCAGATATAGAAGCCGATAGGTATTTCAAATATAGGTGTCGAAAGGCATTTCAGATATGGTTGCCGATAGGCATTTCAAATATAGGAGCAGATAGGCATTTCAGATATAGTTGCCGATTGGCATTTTAAAAATAGGTGCCGACAGGCATTTCAGATATAGAAGCCGATAGGCATTTCAAATATAGGTGCCGATAGGCATTTCAGATATGGTTGCCGATAGGCATTTCAAATATAAGTGCTGATAGGCATTTCAGATGTAGTTTCGGATAGGCATTTCAAAAATAGGTATCGATAGGCATTTCAGATATAGGTGCCGATAGGCATTTTAGATATAGTTGCCAATTGGCATTTTAAAAATAGGTGTTGATAGGCATTTCAGATATAGAAGCTGGTAGGCATTTCAAATATAGGTGCCGATAGGCATTCCAGATAATATGGTTGCCGATAGGCATTTCAAATATAGGTGCTGATAGGCATTTCAGATGTAGTTTCCGATAGGCATTTAAAAAATTGGTGCCGATAGGCATTTCAGATAGAGTTGCCGATTGGCATTTTAAAAATAGGTGCCGATTGACATTTCAAAAATAGGTGCCGATAGGCATTTCAGATATAGGTGCCGATAGGCATTTCAGATATAGTTGCCGATTGGCATTTTAAAAATAGGTGCCGATAGGCATTTCGGATATAGAAGCCGATAGGCATTTCAAATATAGGTGCCGATAAGCATTCCAGAATTGGTTGCCGATAGGCATTTCAAATATAGGTGCTGATAAGCATTTCAGATGTAGTTTCCGATAGGCATTTCAAAAATTGGTGCCGATAGGCATTTCAGATATAGGTGCCGATAGGCATTTCAGATATAGTTGCCGATTGGCATTTTAAAAATAGGTGCCGATAGGCATTTCAGATATAGAAGCCGATAGGTATTTCAAATATAGGTGTCGATAGGCATTTCAGATATGGTTGCCGATAGGCATTTCAAATATAGGTGCTGATAGGCATTTCAGATGTAGTTTCCGATAGGCATTTCAAAAATAGGTGCCGATAGGCATTTCAGATATAGGTGCCGATAGGCATTTCAGATATAGTTGCCGATTTGCATTTTAAAAATAGGTGCCGATAGGCATTTCAGATATAGAAGCCGATAGGCATTTCAAATATAGGTGCCGATAGGCATTCCAGATATGGTTGCCGATAGGCATTTCAAATATAAGTGCTGATAGGCATTTCAGATGTAGTTTCCGATAGGCATTTCAAAAATAGGTACCGATAGGCATTTCAGATAGAGGTGCCGATATTCATTTCAGATATAGGTGCCGATAGGCACTTCAGATATAGTTGCCGATTGGCATTTTAAAAATAGGTGCCGATAGGCATTTTAGATATAGAAGCCGATAGGCATTTCGAATATAGGTGCCGATAGGCATTTCAGATAGGGTTGCCGATAGGCATTTCAAATATAGGTGCTGATAGGCATTTTAGATGTAGTTTCCGATAGGCATTTCAAAAATTGATGCCAATAGGCATTTCAGATATAGGTGCCGATAAGCATTTCAGATATAGTTGCCGATGGGCATTTTAAAAACAGGTGCCGATAGGCATTTCAGATATAGTTGCCGATAGCCATTTTAAAAATAGGTACCGATAGGCATTTCAGATATAGAAGCCGATAGGCATTTCAAATATAAGTCCCGATAGGCATTCCAGATATGGTTGCCGATAGGCATTTAAATATAGGTGCTGATAGGCATTTCAGATGTAGTTTCCGATAGGCATTTCAAAAATAGGTGCCGATAGGCATTTTAGATATAGAAGCCGATAGGCATTTCAAATATAGGTCCCGATAGGCATTCCAGATATGGTTGCCGATAGGCATTTTAAATATAGGTGCTGATGGGCATTTTAGATGTAGTTTCCGATAGGCATTTCAAAAATAGGTGCCGATAGGTATTTCAGATATAGGTGCCGATAGGCATTTTAGATATAGTTGCCGATAGCCATTTTAAAAATAGGTGCCGATAGGCATTTCAGATATAGAAGCCGATAGGCATTTCAAATATAGGTGCCGATAGGCATTCTAGATATGGTTGCCGATAGGCATTTTAAATATAGGTGCTGATAGGCATTTCAGATGTAGTTTCCGATAGGCATTTCAAAAATAGGTGCCAAAAGGCATTTCAGATATAGGTGCCGATAGGCATTCCAGATATGGTTGCCGATACGCATTTCAAATATAGGTGCTGATCGGCATTTCAGATGTAGTTTTCGATAGGCATTTCAAAAATAGGATCTGATAGGCATTTCAGATATAGGTGCCGATAGGCATTTCAGATATAGTTGCAGATTGGCATTTTAAAAATAGTTGCCGATAGGCATTTCAGATATAGAAGCCGATAGGCATTTCAAATATAGGTGCCGATAAGCATTTCAGATATGGTTGCCGATAGGCATTTCAAATATAGGTGCTGATAGGCATTTTAGATGTAGTTTCCGAAAGGCATTTCAAACATTGGTGCCGATAGGCATTTCATATATAGGTGCCGATATGCATTTCAGATATAGTTGCCGGTTGGCATTTTAAAAATAGGTGTTGATAGGCATTTCAGATATAGAAGCCGATAGGTATTTCAAATATAGGTGTCGATAGGCATTTCAGATATGGTTGCCGATAGGCATTTCAAATAAAGGTGCTGATAGGCATTCCAGATGTATTTTCCGATAGGCATTTCAAAAATTGGTGCCAATAGGCATTTCAGATATAGGTACCGATAGGCTTTTTAGATATAGTTACCGATTGGCATTTTAAAAATAGGTGCCGATAGGCATTTCAGATATAGAAGCCGATAGGTATTTCAAATATAGGTGTCGATAGGCATTTCAGATATGGTTGACGATAGGCATTTCAAATATAGGTGCTGATAGGCATTTCAGATGTAGTTTCCGATAGGCATTTCAAAAATAGGTGCCGATAGGCATTTCAGATATAGGTGCCGATAGACATTTCAGATATAGTTGCCGATTGGCATTTTAAAAATAGGTGCCGATAGGCATTTCAGATATAGAAGCCGATAGGCATTTCAAATATAGGTGCCAATAGGCATTCCAGATATGGTTGCCGATAGGCATTTCAAATATAGGTGCTGACAGGCATTTCAGATGTAGTTTCCGATAGGCATTTCAAAAATAGGTGCCGATAGGCATTTCAGATATAGTTGCCGATAGGCATTTCAGATATAGTTGCCAATTGGCATTTTAAAAATACGTCCTGATAGGCATTTCAGATATAAAAGCCGTTAGGCATTTCAAATATAGGTGCAGATAGGCATTCCAGATATGGTCCGATAGGCATTTCAAATATAGGTGCTGATAGGCATTTTAGATGTAGTTTCCGACAGACATTTCAAAAATTGATGCCGATAGGCATTTCAGATATAGGTGCCGATAGGCATTTCAGATATAAAATAATAAAAACAAAATATATATGTTTAAATTTTCACTTTATTATAAAACTTATAACATATGTTTCGCTGACACAGCAGCTTCATCAGATACAAAGTATTACAAAATTCTTCCTATATATCGAACTAAAGTAGGTAAAATTATTTTATGACATCTAGGAGGTACAAGATAAATAACAACTATAAATAAAACTAAGGAGGAAAAAATCAAATAAACTTTAAGTTTAACAATGGAGATGTGGAGATATCTTGTTGATCATTTAATAAGGTAGATGAATTTTTCCTTTTGTTAATTTCCAAAGCTTCCAATAGGTTTAATTTTAAACCTTTCTGTTCTACATGTAAAATCTCAAAATTATTATTAAAAATATGTTTTTCTAGTTTTAAGTGATCTGCGTATGTGGAATGTTTATTATTTTTGGTAAATGAGTCTTGGTGGTCTTTAATTCTAGTTTTAAACGCTCGACCGGTTTGGCCTATATATGTTTTTGGACAAGAGCCACAATTTAATTGGTAAACACCACTTTTTTGGTCTTTTATTGTTTTATCCTTATTGTTTTTTATTAATGTACCTAGATTATTGTTAGTTTTATACGATATTTGAAAATTATATTTATTAAGTAACCGTTTAATATTTTCGCTAGCTTTTCCTAAAAATGTTAAGGTTTTGTAATTAAACTTTTCTTTAGTAATGGGCATGACTTCTTTTATTGTATTATTATATATCATTTTTGAATAAATTTTCTCTATTAGTATATGATTATAACCGTTATTAACCGCTATTTGTTTGATCAAATTAAGTTCTGTATTAAAATTTTTAGTGGACATGGGGACTGTGATTAAGCGATGGACCATACTGTAATATGCTGCTAACTTATGTTGGACTGGGTGGTTAGATTTGTAATTGATAGTTGTGTCAGTGTGGGATGGTTTATGATATATTGAAAAATCAAGTTTATTATTAATTCTCGTAATGGTTAAATCTAAAAAGTTTATAGAATTGTTACATTCCAATTCTAGAGTAAATTTAATGTTAGGGTGTAATTCGTTAATATAATCAAAGAATGTAGTAAGTTGTCTATTAGTACCTGAAAAAGATACTAAAATGTCATCAACATACCTATACCAGAAAAGACAATTTTTAAACAAGTGATGTGATTGAATTCTATTTTCGAGGTTGTTCATAAAGATTTCGGCTAAAATAGGGCTCAATGGGTTTCCCATAATTAATCCATTTTTTGCAGAATAAATGTTGTTATCAAATTGAAAATAATTTTGGCTCAAACAAATTTTCAACAAATGAATGATTTCATTAATAATGAATATACTAACTTTCTTAGCATTCAAAAGTTCTTCAACTAATTTAATAGTTTCACAAGGTGGTATACTGGGGAATAAGTTTTTTACGTCAAAAGAAATTAATTTTGAATTATTAGGGACATAAAGGTTTTTTACTTTGTTAATGAGTTCTATAGAATTTTTAATACTAAATTTGGGATCAAACTCACCATATTTGTTAATCAATTTGATTATGTGGCTCGATATTTTGACTGTGGGGGCTGTTACAAACGATACTACTGGTCTAATAGGGTTATCTAGTTTATGAACTTTTATGAGTGAATATAACTTCGGTGGAAGAGGGTTCATGACTTTTAATTTGTGCTTATCAACTTCATCAATAACAAAACTAACTTGATCTATGGCAGAGTTTATTTCTGTTTTAAATTTTAGTGTAGGATCTTTCTTTAATTTAATATAATTATCTGGATCGAGAAAATTGAGGGTTTTTTTAATATATTCATCTTTTTGTATACAAATAATGGATTTACCTTTATCAGCTCTAGTAAATATTAGATTATCAATTTTTGATTTTTCTTTAATATTGTTGATTATTTTCAAATCATTATTGTGTGTGTTACTCGTTTTTTGATTTTGAATGATATTTGCGGCTGAGAGTTTTATGAAATTAGTGTTAATGGAAGGAGTGTTATTTAAAGCTATTTCTGTTTCAATGTAGAACAGAAAGGTTTAAAATTAAACCTATTGGAAGCTTTGGAAATTAACAAAAGGAAAAATTCATCTACCTTATTAAATGATCAACAAGATATCACCACATCTCCATTGTTAAACTTAAAGTTTATTTGATTTTTTCCTCCTTAGTTTTATTTATAGTTGTTATTTATCTTGTACCTCCTAGATGTCATAAAATAATTTTACCTACTTTAGTTCGATATATAGGAAGAATTTTGTAATACTTTGTATCTGATGAAGCTGCTGTGTCAGCGAAACATATGTTATAAGTTTTATAATAAAGTGAAAATTTAAACATATATATTTTGTTTTTATTATTTAATATGAATTTTCATCAAGTAAAGGCAGAAACTGTTAAAATTATTTCAGATATAGTTGCCGATTGGCATTTTAAAAACAGGTGCCGATAGGCATTTCAGATATAGAAGCCGATAGGTATTTCAAATATAGGGGTCGATAGGCATTTCAGATATGGTTCCTGATAGGCATTACAAATATAGGAGCAGATAGGCATTTCAGATGTAGTTTCCGAAAGACATTTCAAAAATAGGTGCCGATTGGCATTTCAGATATAGGTGCCGATAGGCATTTCAGATATAGTTGCCGATTGGCATTTTAAAAATAGGTGCCGATAGGCATTTCAGATATAGAAGCCGATAGGTATTTCAAATATAGGTGTCGATAGGCATTCCAGATATGGTTGCCGATAGGCATTTCAAATATAAGTGCTGATAGGCATTTCAGATGTAGTTTGCGATAGGCATTTCAAAAATAGGTGCCGATAGGCATTTTAGATATAGGTGCCGATAGGCATTTCGGATATAGTTGCCAATTGGCATTTTAAAAATAGGTGCCGATAGGCAATTCAGATATAGAAGCCGATAGGCATTTCAAATATAGGTGCCGATAGGCATTCCAGATATGGTTGCCGATAGGCTTTTCAAATATAGGTGGTGATAGGCATTTATGATGTAGTTTCCGATAGGCATTTCAAAAATTGATGCCGATAGGCATTTCAGATATAGGTGCCGACAGGCATTTCAGATATAGTTTCCGATAGGCATTTCAAAAATAGGTGCCGATAGGCATTTCAGATATAGGTGCCGATAGGCATTTCAGATATAGTTGCCGATTGGCATTTTAAAAATAGGTGCCGATAAACATTTCAGATATAGAAGCCGATAGGCATTTCAAATATAGGTGCCGATAGGCATTCCGGATATGGTTGCCGATAGGCATTTCAAATATAGGTGCTGATAGGCATTTCAGATGTAGTTTCCGATAGGCATTTCAAAAATAAGTGCCGATAGGAATTTCAGATATAGAAGCCGGTAGGCATTTCAAATATAGGTGCCGATAGGCATTCCAGATATGGTTGCCGATAGGCATTTCAAATATAGGTGCTGATAGGCATTTCAGATGTAGTTTCCAATAGGCATTTCAAAAATAGGTGCCGATAGGCATTTCAGATATAGGTGCCGATAGGCATTTCAGATATAGTTGCCGATTGGCATTTTAAAAATAGGTGCCGATAGGCGTTTTAGATGTAGTTTCCGATAGGCATTTCAAAAATAGGTGCCGATAGGCATTTCAGATATAGGTGCCGATAGGCATATCAGATATAGTTGCCGATAGGCATTTAAAATATAGGTGCCGATAGGCATTTCAAATATAGGTGTCGATAGGCATTTCAGATATAAATGCCGAAAGGCATTTTAGATATAGGTGCCGATAGGCATTTCTGATGTGGTTCCCGATAGGGATTTCAAATATAGGTGCTGATAGGCATTTAAGATGTAGTTTTCGATAGGCATTTCAAAAATAGGTGCCGATAGGCATTCCAAATATGGTTGCCGATAGGCATTTCAAATTTAGGTGCTGATAGGCATTTCAGTTGTAGTTTCCGATAGGCATTTCAAAAATAGGTGCTGATAGGCATTTCAGATGTAGTTTCCGATAGGCATTTCAAAAATAGGTGCCGATAGGCATTTCTGATATAGGTACCGATAGACATTTTAGGTATAGTTGCCGATAGCCATTTTAAAAATAGGTGCCGATAGGCATTTCAGATATAGAAGCCGATAGGCATTTCAAATATAGGTGCCGATAGGCATTCCAGATATGGTTGCCGATAGGCATTTCAAATATAGGTGCTGATAGGCATTTCAGATGTAGTTTCCGATAGGCATTTCAAAAATAGGTGCCGATAGGCATTTCAGATATAGGTGCCGATAGGCATTTCAGATATAGTTGCCGATTGGCATTTTAAAAATAGGTGCCGATATGCATTTTAGATGTAGTTTCCGATAGGCATTTCAAAAATAGGTGCCGATAGGCATTTCCGATATAGGTGCCGATGGGCATATCAGATATAGTTGCCGATAGGCATTTCAGATATAAATGCCGAAAGGCATTTCAGATATAGGTGCCGATAGGCATTTCTGATGTGGTTGCCGATAGGCATTTCAAATATAGGTGCTGATAGGCATTTCAGATGTAGTTTTCGATAGGTATTTCAAAAATAGGTGCCGATAGGCATTTCAGATATAGGTGCCGATAGGCACTTCAGATATAGTTGCCGATTGGCATTTTAAAAATAGGTGCCGCTAGGCATTTCAGATATAAAAGCCGATAGGCATTTCAAATATAGGTGCCGATAGGCATTCCAAATATGGTTGCCGATAGGCATTTCAAATATAGGTGCTGATAGGCATTTCAGTTGTAGTTTCCGATAGGCATTTCAAAAATAGGTGCCGATAGGCATTTCAGATATAGGTGCCGATAGGCATTTCAGATATAGTTGCCGATTGGCATTTTAAAAATAGGTGCCGATAAGCATTTCAGATATAGAAGCCGATAGGCATTTCAAATATAGGTGCAGATAGGCATTCCGGATATGGTTGCCGATAGGCATTTCAAATATAGGTGCTGATAGGCATTTCAGATGTAGTTTCCGATAGGCATTTCAAAAATAGGTGCCGATAGGCATTTCAGATATAGGTGCCGATAGGCATTTCAGATATAGTTGCCGATTGGCATTTTAAAAATAGGTGCCGATAGGCATTTCAGATATAGAAGCCGATAGGCATTTCAAATATAGGTGCCGATAGGCATTCCAGATATGGTTGCCGATAGGCTTTTCAAATATAGGTGGTGATAGGCATTTATGATGTAGTTTCCGATAGGCATTTCAAAAATTGATGCCGATAGGCATTTCAGATATAGGTGCCGATAGGCATTTCAGATATAGTTTCCGATAGGCATTTCAAAAATAGGTGCCGATAGGCATTTCAGATATAGGTGCCGATAGGCATTTCAGATATAGTTGCCGATTGGCATTTTAAAAATAGGTGCCGATAAGCATTTCAGATATAGAAGCCGATAGGCATTTCAAATATAGGTGCCGATAGGCATTCCGGATATTTTAAATATAGGTGCTGACAGGCATTTCAGATGTAGTTTCCGATAGGCATTTCAAAAACTGGTGCCGATTGGCATTTTAGATATAGGTACCGATAGGCATTTCAGATATAGTTGCCGATTGGCATTTTAAAAATAGGTGCCGATAGGCATTTCAGATATAGAAGCCGATAGGTATTTCAAATATAGGTGTCGATAGGCATTTCAGATATGGTTGCCGATAGGCATTCAAATATAGGTGCTGATAGGTTTTCAGATGTAGTTTCCGATAGGCATTAAAAAATTGGTGCCGATTGGCATTTCAGATATAGGTGCCGATAGGCATTTCAGATATAGCTACCGATTGGCATTTTAAAAATAGGTGCCGATAGGCATTTCAGATATAGGAGCCGATAGGTATTTCAAATATAGGTGTCGATAGGCATTTCAGATATGGTTGCCGATAGGCATTTCAAATATAGGTGCTGATAGGCATTTCAGATGTAGTTTCCGATAGGCATTTCAAAAATAGGTGCCGATAGGCATTTCAGATATAGGTGCCGATAGGCATTTTAGATGTAGTTTCCGATAGGCATTTCAAAAATAGGTGCCGATAAGCATTTCAGATATAGGTGCCGATAGGCATATCAGATATAGTTGCCGATAGGCATTTAAAATATGGGTGCCGATAGGCATTTCAAATATAGGTGCTGATAGGCATTTCAGATGTAGTTTTCGATAGGCATTTCAAAAATAGGTGCCGATAGGCATTTCAGATATAGTTGCCGATAGGCATTTAAAATATAGGTGCCGATAGGCATTTCAAATATAGGTGCTGATAGGCATTTCAGATGTAGTTTTCGATAGGCATTTCAAAAATAGGTGCCGATAGGCATTTTAGATATAGGTGCCGATAGGCACTTCAGATATAGTTACCGATTGGCATTTTAAAAATAGGTGCCGCCAGGCATTTTAGATATAGAAGCCGATAGGCATTTCCAATATAGGTGCCGATAGGCATTCCAAATATGGTTGCCGATAGGCATTTCAAATATAGGTGCTGATAGGCATTTCAGATGTAGTTTCCGATAGGCATTTCAAAAATAGGTGCCGATAGGCATTTCAGATATAGGTGCCGATAGGCATTTCAGATATAGTTGCCGATTGGCATTTTAAAAATAGGTGTCGATAGGCATTTCAGATATAGAAGCCGATAGGCATTTCAAATATAGGTACCGATAGGCATTCCAGATATGGTTGCCGATAGACATTTCAAATAAAGGTGCTGATAGGCATTCCAGATGTATTTTCCGATAGGCATTTCAAAAATTGGTGCCGATAGGCATTTCAGATATAGGTACCGATAGGCATTTCAGATATAGTTACCGATTGGCATTTTAAAAATAGGTGCCGATAGGCATTTCAGATATAGAAGCCGATAGGTATTTCAAATATAGGTGTCGATAGGCATTTCAGATATGGTTGACGATAGGCATTTCAAATATAGGTGCTGATAGGCATTTCAGATGTAGTTTCCGATAGGCATTTCAAAAATAGGTGCCGATAGGCATTTCAGATATAGGTGCCGATAGGCATTTCAGATAGAGTTGCCGATTGGCATTTTAAAAATAGGTGCCGATAGGCATTTCAGATATAGAAGCCGATAGGCATTTCAAATATAGGTGCCGATAGGCATTCCAGATATGGTTGCCGATAGGCATTTCAAATATAGGTGCTGATAGGCATTTCAGATGTAGTTTCTAATAGGCATTTCAAAAATAGGTGCCGATTGGCATTTCAGATATAGGTGCCAATAGGCATTTCTGATGTGGTTGCCGATAGACATTTCAAATATAGGTGCTGATAGGCATTTCAGATGTAGTTGTCGATAGGCATTTCAAAAATAGGTGCCGATAGGCATTTCAGATATAGGTGCCGATAGGCATATCAGATATAGTTGCCGATAGGCATTTAAAATATAGGTGCCGATAGACATTTCAAATATAGGTGTCGATAGGCATTTCAGATATAGGTGCCGATAGGCATATCAGATATACTTGCCGATAGGCATTTAAAATATAGGTGCCGATAGGCATTTCAAATATAGGTGTCGATAGGCATTTCAGATATAAATGCTAAAAGGCATTTCAGATATAGGTGCCAATAGGCATTTCTGATGTGGTTGCCGATAGGCATTTCAAATATAGGTGCTGATAGGCATTTCAGATGTAATTTTCGATAGGCATTTCAAAAATAGGTGCCGATAGGCATTTCAGATATAGGTGCAGATAGGCACTTAAGATATAGTTGCCGATTGGCATTTTAAAAATAAGTGCCGATAGGCATTTCAGATATAGAAGCCGATAGGCATTTCAAAAATAGGTGCCGATAGGCATTCCAGATATGGTTGCCGATAGGCATTTCAAATATAGGTGCTGATAGGCATTTCAGATGTAGTTTCCAATAGGCATTTCAAAAATAGGGGCCGATAGGCATTTCAGATATAGGTGCCGATAGGGATTTCAGATATAGTTTCCGAATGGCATTTTAAAAATAGGTGCCGACAGGCATTACAGATATAGAAGCCGATAGGCATTTCAAATATAGGTGCCGATAGGCATTCCAGAAATTGTTGCCGATAGGCATTTCAAATATAGGTGCTGATAGGCATTTCAGATGTAGTTTCCGATAGGCATTTCAAAAATTGGTGCCGATAGGCATTTCAGATATAGGTGCCAATAGGCATTTCAGATATAGTTGCCGATTGGCATTTTAAAAATAGGTGCCGATAGGCATTTCAGATATAGAAGCCGATAGGTATTTCAAATAGAGGTGTCGATAGGCATTTCAGATATGGTTGCCGATAGGCATTTCAAATATTGGTGCTGATAGGCATTTCAGATGTAGTTTCCGATAGGCATTTCAAAAATAGGTGCCGATAGGCATTTCAGATATAGGTGCCGATAGGCATTACAGATATAGTTGCCGATTGGCATTTTAAAAATAGGTGCCGATAGGCATTTTAGATATAGAAGCCGATAGGCATTTCAAATATAGGTGCCGATAGGCATTCCGGATATGGTTGCCGATAGGCATTTCAAATATAGGTGCTGATAGGCATTTTTGATGTAGTTCCCGATAGGCATTTCAAAAATAGGTGCCAAAAGGCATTTCATATATAGGTGCCGATAGGCATTTCAGATATAGTTGCCGATTATCATTTTAAAAATAGGTGCCCATAGGCATTTCAGATATAGAAGTCGATAGGCATTTCAAATATAGGTGCCGATAGGCATTCCAGATATGGTTGCCGATAGGCATTTCAAATATAGGTACTGATAGGCATTTCAGATGTAGTTTTCGATAGGCATTTCAAAAATTGGTGCCGATAGGCATTTCAGATATAGGTGCCGATAGGCATTTCAGATATAGTTGCCGATTGGCATTTCAAAAATAGGTGCCGATAGGCATTTCAGATAGAGTTGCCGATTGGCATTTTAAAAATAGGTGCCGATAGGCATTTCAGATATAGAAGCCGATAGGCATTTCAAATATAGGTGCCGATAGGCATTCCAGATATGGTTGCCGATAGGCATTTCAAATATAGGTGCTGATAGGCATTTCAGATGAAGTTTCCAATAGGCATTTCAAAAATAGGTGCCGATAGGCATTTCAGATATAGGTGCCGATAGGCACTTCAGATATAGGTGCCGATAGGCATATCAGATATAGTTGCCGATAGGCATTTAAAATATAGGTGCCGATAGACATTTCAAATATAGGTGTCGATAGGCATTTTAAAATATAGGTGCCGATAGGCATATCAGATATTATTGCCGATAGGCATTTAAAATATAGGTGCCGATAGGCATTTCAAATATAGGTGTCGATAGGCATTTCAGATATAAATGCCGAAAGGCATTTCAGATATAGGTGCCAATAGGCATTTCTGATGTGCTTGCCGATAGACATTTCAAATATAGGTGCTGATAGGCATTTCAGATGTAGTTGTCGATAGGCATTTCAAAAATAGGTGCCAATAGGCATTTCAGATATAGGTGCAGATAGGCACTTCAGATATAGTTGCCGATTGGCATTTTAAAAATAGGTGCCGATAGGCATTTCAGATATAGAACCCGATAGGCATTTCAAATATAGGTGCCGATGGGCATTCCAGATATGGTTGCCGATAGGCATTTCAAATATAGGTGCTGATAGGCATTTCAGATGTAGTTTCCAATAGGCATTTCAAAAATAGGTGCCGATAGGCATTTCAGATATAGTTTCCGAATGGCATTTTAAAAATAGGTGCCGATAGGCATTTCAGATATAAATGCCGAAAGGCATTTCAGATATAGGTGTCGATAGGCATTTCTGATGTGGTTGCCGATAGGCATTTCAAATATAGGTGCTGATAGGCATTTCAGATGTAAGTTTCGATAGGCATTTCAAAAATAGGTGCCGATAGGCATTTCAGATATAGGTGCCGATAGGCATTTCGGATATAGGTGCCGATAGGCACTTTAGATATAGTTGCCGATTGGCATTTTAAAAATAGGTGCCGATAGGCATTTCAGATATAGAAGCCGATAGGCATTTCAAATATAGGTGCCGATAGGCATTCCAGATATGGTTGCCGATAGGCATTTCAAATATAGGTGCTGATAAGCATTTCAGATGTAGTTTCCAATAGGCATTTCCAGAATAGGTGCCGATAGGCATTTCAGATATAGGTGCCGATAGGAATTTCAGATATAGTTTCCGTATGGCATTTTAAAAATAGGTGCCGATAGGCATTTCAGATATAGGTGCCGATAGGCATTCCAGATATAGTTGCCGATAGGCATTTCAAATATAGGTGCTGATAGGCATTTTAGATGTAGTTTCCGATAGGCATTTCAAAAATTGATGCCGATAGGCATTTCAGATATAGGTGCCGATAGGCATTTCAGATATAGTTGCCGATGGGCATTTTAAAAACAGGTGCCGATAGGCATTTCAGATATAGAAGCCGATAGGTATTTCAAATATAGGTGTCGATAGGCATTTCAGATATGGTTGCCGATAGGCATTTCAAATATAGGAGCAGATAGGCATTTCAGATGTAGTTCCCGAAAGGCATTTCAAAAATAGGTGCCGATAGACATTTCAGATATAGGTGCCGATAGGCATTTTAGATATAGTTGCCGATTGGCATTCTAAAAATAGGTGCCGATAGGCATTTCAGATATAGAAGCCGATTGGCATTTTAAAATAGGTGCTGATAGGCATTTTAGATATAGAAGCCGATAGGCATTTCAAATATAGGTGCTGATAGGCATTTCAGATGTAGTTGCCGATAGGCATTTCAAATATAGGTGCCGATAGGCATTCCAGATATGGTTGCCGATAGGCATTTCAAATAAAGGGGCTGATAGGCATTTTAGATGTAGTTTCCGATAGGCATTTCAAAAATTGATGCCGATAGGCATTTCAGATATAGGTGCCGATAGGCATTTCAAATATTGGTGCTGATAGGCATTTCAGATGTAGTTTCCGATAGGCATTTCAAAAATAGGTGCCGATAGGCATTTCAGATATAGTTGCCGATTGGCATTTTAAAAATAGGTGCCGATAGGCGTTTCAAATATTGGTGCTGATAGGCATTTCAGATGTAGTTTCCGATAGGCATTTCAAAAATAGGTGCCGATAGGCATTTCAGATATAGTTGCCGATTGGCATTATAAAAATAGGTGCCGATAGGCATTTTAGATGTAGTTTCTGATAGGCATTTCAAAAATAGGTGCCGATAGGCATTTCAGATATAGGTGCCGATAGGCACTTCAGATATAGTTGCCGATAGGCATTCCAGATATGGTTGCCGATCGGCATTTCAAATAAAGGTGCTGATAGGCATTTCAGATGTAGTTTCCGATAGGCATTTCAAAAATAGGTGCCGATAGGCATTTCAGATATAGGTGCCGATAGGCATTTCAGATATAGGTGCCGATAGGCATTTCAGATATAGTTGCCGATTGGCATTTTAAAAATAGGTGCCGATAGGCATTTCAGATATAGAAGCCGATAGGCATTTCAAATATAGGTGCCGATAGGCATCCCAGATATAATTGCCGATAGGCATTTCAAATATAGGTGCTGATAGGCATTTCAGATGTAGTTTTCAATAGGCATTTCAAAAATTGGTGCCGATAGGAATTTCAGATATAGGTGCCGATAGGCATTTCAGATATAGTTGCCGATTGGCATTTTAAAAATAGGTGCCGATAGGCATTTCAGATATAGAAGCCAATAGGTATTTCAAATATAAGTGTCGATAGGCATTTCAGATATGGTTGCCGATAGGCATTTCAAATATTGGTGCTGATAGGCATTTCCGATGTAGTTTCCGATAGGCATTTCAAAAAAAGGTGCCGATAGGCATTTCAGATATAGGTGCCCATAGGCATTACAGATATAGTTGCCGATTGGCATTTTAAAAATAGGTGCCGATAGGCATTTCAGATATAGAAGCCGTTAGGCATTTCAAATATAGGTGCCGATAGGCATTCCAGATATGGTTGCCGATAGGCATTTCAAATATAGGTGCTGATAAGCATTTCAGATGTAGTTTTCGATAGGCATTTCAAAAATTGGTGCCGATAGGAATTTCAGATATAGGTGCCGATAGGCATTTCAGATATAGTTGCCGATTGGCATATTAAAAATATGTGCCGATAGGCATTTCAGATATAGAAGCCGATAGGTATTTCAAATATAGGTGTCGACAGGCATTTCAGATATGGTTGCCGATAGGCATTTCAAATATAGGTGCTGATAGGCATTTCAGATGTAGTTTTCGATAGGCATTTCAAAAATAGGTGCCGATAGGCATTTCAGATATAGGCGCCGATAGGCATTTCAGATATAGTTGCCGATTGGCATTTTAAAAATAGGTACCGATAGGCATTTCAGATATAGAAGCCGATAGGCATTTCAAATATAGGTGCCGATAGGCATCCCAGATATGGTTGCCGATAGGCATTTCAAATATAGGTGCTGATAGGCATTTCAGATGTAGTTTCCGATAGGCCGATAGGCATTTCAGATATAAGTGCCGATAGGCATTTCAGATATAGTTGCCGATTGGCATTTCAAAAATAGGTGCCGATAGGCATTTCAGATATAGAAGCCGATAGGCATTTCAAATATAGGTGCCGATAAGCATTCTAGATATGGTTGCCGATAGGCATTTCAAATATAGGTGCTGATAGGCATTTGAGATGTAGTTTCCGATAGACATTTCAAAAATTGGTGCCGATAGGCATTTCAGATATAGGTGCCGATTGGCATTTTAAAAATAGGTGCCGGTAGGCATTTCAGATATAGAAGCCGATAGGCATTTCAAATATAGGTGCCGATAAGCATTCCAGATATGGTTGCCGATAGGCATTTCAAATATATGTGCTGATAGGCATTTCAGATGTAGTTTCCGATAGGCATTTCAAAAATTGGTGCAGATAGGCATTTCAGAGATAGGTGCCGATAGGCATTTCAGATATGGTTGCCGATTGGCATTTTAAAAATAGGTGCCGATAGGCATTTCAGATATAGAAGCCGATAGGTATTTCAAATATAGGTGTCGATAGGCATTTCAGATATGGTTGCCGATAGGCATTTCAATTATAGGTGCTGATAGGCATTTCAGATGTAGTTTCCGATAGGCATTTCAAAAATAGGTGCCGATAGGCATTTCAGATATAGGTGCCGATAGGCATTTCAGATATAGTTGCCGATTGGCATTTTAAAAATAGGTGTCGACAGGCATTTCAGATATGGTTGCCGATAGGCATTTCAAATATAGGTGCAGATAGGCATTTCAGATGTAGTTTTCGATAGGCATTTCAAAATTAGGTGCCGATAGGCATTTCAGATATAGGTGCCGATAGGCATTTCAGATATAGTGTTCGATTGGCAGATTAAAAATAGGTGCCAATAGGCAGTTTAGATGTAGTTTCCGATAGGCATTTCAATAATAGGTGCCGATAGGCATTTCAGATATAGGTGCCGATAGGCATATCAGATATAGTCGCCGATAGGCATTTAAAATATAGGTGCCGATAGGCATTTCAAATATAGGTGTCGATAGGAATTTCAGATATAAATGCCGAAAGGCATTTCAGATATAGGTGCCGATAGGCATTTCTGATGTGGTTGCCGATAGGCATTTCAAATATAGGTGTTGATAGGCATTTCAGATGTAACTTTCGATAGGCATTTCAAAAATAGGTGCTGATAGGCATTTCAGATATAGGTGCCGATAGGCACTTCAGATATAGTTGCCGATTGGCATTTTAAAAATAGGTGCCGATAGGCATTTCAGATATAGAAGCCGATAGGCATTTCAAATATAGGAGCCGATAGGCATTCCAGATATGGTTGCCGATAGGCATTTCAAATATAGGTGCTGATAGGCATTTCAGATGTAGTTTTCGATAAGCATTTCAAAAATAGGTGCCGATAGGCATTTCAGATATAGGCGCCGATAGGCATTTCAGATATAGTTGCCGATTGGCATTTTAAAAATAGGTACCGATAGGCATTTCAGATATAGAAGCCGATAGGCATTTCAAATATAGGTGCCGATAGGCATCTCAGATATGGTTGCCGATAGGCATTTCAAATATAGGAACAGATAGGCATTTCAGATGTAGTTTCCGATAGGCATTTCAAAAATAGGTGCCGATAGGCATTTCAGATATAAGTGCCGATAGGCATTTCAGATATAGTTGCCGATTGGCATTTCAAAAATAGGTGCCGATAGGCATTTCAGATATAGAAGCCGATAGGCATTTCAAATATAGGTGCCGATAAGCATTCTAGATATGGTTGCCGATAGGCATTTCAAATATAGGTGCTGATAGGCATTTGAGATGTAGTTTCCGATAGACATTTCAAAAATTGGTGCCGATAGGCATTTCAGATATAGGTGCCGATAGGTATTTCAGATATAGTTGCCGATTGGCATTTTAAAAATAGGTGCCGGTAGGCATTTCAGGTATAAAAGCCGATAGGCATTTCAAATATAGGTGCCGATAAGCATTCCAGATATGGTTGCCGATAGGCATTTCAAATATATGTGCTGATAGGCATTTCAGATGTAGTTTCCGATAGGCATTTCAAAAATTGGTGCCGATAGGCATTTCAGATATAGGTGCCGATAGGCATTTCAGATATAGAAGCCGATAGGTATTTCAAATATAGGTGTCGATAGGCATTTCAGATATGGTTGCCGATAGGCATTTCAAATATAGGTGCTGATAGGCATTTCAGATGTAGTTTCCGATAGGCATTTCAAAAATAGGTGCCGATAGGCATTACAGTTATAGGTGCCGATAGGCATTTCAGATATAGTTGCCGATTGTCATTTTAAAAATAGGTGCCGATAGGCATTTCAGATATAGATGCCGATAGGCATTTCAAATATAGGTGCCGATAGGCATTCCAGATATGGTTGCCGATAGGCATTTCAAATATAGGTGCTGATAGGCATTTCAGATGTAGTTTCCGATAGGCATTTCAGATATAGGTGCCGATAGGCATTTCAGATATAGTTGCGAATTGGCATTTTAAAAATAGGTGCCGATAGGCAATTTAGATGTAGTTTCCGATAATAATTTCAAAAATAGGTGCCGATAGGCATTTCAGATATAGGTGCCGATAGGCATATCAGATATAGTTGCCGATAGGCATTTTAAATATAGGTGCTGATAGGCATTTCAGATGTTTTTTTCGATAGGCATTTCAAAAATAGATGCCGATAGGCATTTCAGATATGGGAGCCGATAGGCACTTCAGATATAGTTGCCGATAGGCATTCCAGATATGGTTGCCGATCGGCATTTCAAATATAGGTGCTGATAGGCATTCCAGATATGGTTGCCGATAGGCATTTCAAATATAGTTGCTGATAGGCATTTCAGATGTAGTTTCCAATAGGCATTTAAAAAATTGGTGCCGATAGGCATTTCAGATATAGGTGCCGATAGGCATTTCAGATATAGTTGCCGATTGGCATTTTAAAAATAGGTGCTGATAGGCATTTTAGATATAGAAGCCGATAGGCATTTCAAATATAGGTGCCGATAGGCATTCCAGATATGGTTGCCGATAGGCATTTCAAATATAGTTGCTGATAGGCATTTCAGATGTAGTTTCCAATAGGCATTTCAAAAATTGGTGCCGATAGGCATTTCAGATATAGGTGCCGATAGGCATTTCAGATATAGTTGCCGATTGGCATTTTAAAAATAGGTGCCGATAGGCATTTCAAATATAGAAGCTGATAGGTATTTCAAATATAGGTGTCGATAGGCATTTCAGATATGGTTGCCGATAGGCATTTCAAATATTGGTGCTGATATGCATTTCAGATGTAGTTTCCGATAGGCATTTTAAAAATAGGTGCCGATAGGCATTTCAGATCTAGTTGCCGATTGGCATTTTAAAAATAGGTACCGATAGGCATTTCAGATATAGAAGCCGATCGGCATTTCAAATATAGGTGCCGATAGGCATCCCAGATATGGTTGCCGATAGGCATTTCAAATATAGGTGCTGATAGGCATTTCAGATGTAGTTTCCGATAGGCATTTCAAAAATAGGTGCCGATAGGCATTTCAGATATAAGTGCCGATAGGCATTTCAGATATAGTTGCCGATTGGCATTTTAAAAATAGGTGCCGATAGGCATTTCAGATACAGAAGCCGATAGGCATTTCAAATATAGGTGCCGATAAGCATTCTAGATATAGTTGCCGATAGGCATTTCAAATATAGGTGCTGATAGGCATTTGAGATGTAGTTTCTGATAGACATTTCAAAAATTGGCGCCGATAGGCATTTCAGATATAGGTGCCGATAGGTATTTCAAATATAGTTGCCGATTGGCATTTTAAAAATAGGTGCCGGTAGGCATTTCAGATATAGAAGCCGATAGGCATTTCAAATATAGGTGCCGATAAGCATTCCAGATATGGTTGCCGATAGGCATTTCAAATATAGGTGCTGATAGGCATTTCAGATGTAATTTCCGATAGGCACTTCAAAAATTGGTGCCGATAGGCATTTCAGATATAGGTGCCGATAGGCATTTCAGATATAGTTGCCGATTGGAATTTTAAAATAGGTGCCGATAGGCATTTCAGATATAGAAGCCGATAGGTATTTCAAATATAGGTGTCGATAGGCATTTCAGATATGGTTGCCAATAGGCATTTCAAATATAGGTGCTGATAGGCATTTCAGATGTAGTTTCCGATAGGCATTTCAAAAATAGGTGCCGATAGGCATTTCAGATATAGGTGCCGATAGGCATTTCAGATATAGTTGCCGATTGGCATTTTAAAAATAGGTGTCGATAGGCATTTCAGATATAGAAGCCGATAGGCATTTCAAATATAGGTGCCGATAGGCATTCCAGATATGGTTGCCGATAGGCATTTCAAATATAGGTGCCGATAGGCATTCTAGATGTAGTTTCCGATAGGCACTTCAAAATTTGGTGCCGATAGGCATTTCAGATACAGGTGCCGATAGGCATTTCAGATATAGTTACCGATTAACATTTTAAAAATAGGTGCCGATAGGCATTTCAGATATAGAAGCCGATAGGTATTTCAAATATAGGTGTCGATAGGCATTTCAGATATGGTTGCCGATAGGCATTTCAAATATAGGTGCTGATAGGCATTTCAGATGTAGTTTCCGATAGGCATTTCAAAAATAGGTGCCGATAGGCATTACAGTTATAGGTGCCGATAGGCATTTCAGATATAGTTGCCGATTGGCATTTTAAAAATAGGTGCCGATAGGCATTTCAGATATAGAAGCCGATCGGCATTTCAAATATAGGTGCCGATAGGCATTCCAGATATGGTTGCCGATAGGCATTTCAAATATAGGTGCTGATAGGCATTTCAGATGTAGTTTCCGATAGGCATTTTAAAAATAAATGCCGATAGGCATTTCAGATATAGGTGCCGATAGGCATTTCAGATATAGTTGCCAATTGGCATTTTAAAAATAGGTGCCGATAGGCATTTCAGATATAGAAGCCGATAAACATTTCAAATATAGGTGTCGATGGGCATTCCAGATATGGTTGCCGATAGGCATTTCAAACATAGGTGCTGATAGGCATTTTAGATGTAGTTTCCGATAGGCATTTCAAAAATTGATGCCGATAGGCATTTCAGATATAGGTGCCGATAGGAATTTCAGATATAGTTGCCGATTGGCATTTTAAAAACAGGTGCCGATAGGCATTTCAGATATAGAAGCCGATAGGTATTTCAAATATAGGTGTCGAAAGGCATTTCAGATATGGTTGCCGATAGGCATTTCAAATATAGGAGCAGATAGGCATTTCAGATATAGTTGCCGATTGGCATTTTAAAAATAGGTGCCGACAGGCATTTCAGATATAGAAGCCGATAGGCATTTCAAATATAGGTGCCGATAGGCATTTCAGATATGGTTGCCGATAGGCATTTCAAATATAAGTGCTGATAGGCATTTCAGATGTAGTTTCGGATAGGCATTTCAAAAATAGGTACCGATAGGCATTTCAGATATAGGTGCCGATAGGCATTTTAGATATAGTTGCCAATTGGCATTTTAAAAATAGGTGTCGATAGGCATTTCAGATATAGAAGCTGGTAGGCATTTCAAATATAGGTGCCGATAGGCATTCCAGATAATATGGTTGCCGATAGGCATTTCAAACATAGGTGCTGATAGGCATTTCAGATGTAGTTTCCGGTAGGCATTTAAAAAATTGGTGCCGATAGGCATTTCAGATATAGGTGCCGATAGGCATTTTAGATATAGTTGCCGATTGACATTTCAAAAATAGGTGCCGATAGGCATTTCAGATATAGAAGCCGATAGGTATTTCAAATATAGGTGTCGATAGGCATTTCAGATATGGTTGCCGATAGGCATTTCAAATATAGGTGCTGATAGGCATTTCAGATGTAGTTTCCGATAGGCATTTCAAAAATTGGTGCCGATAGGCATTTCAGATATAGGTGCCGATAGGCATTTCAGATATAGTTGCCGATTGGCATTTTAAAAATAGGTGCCGATAGGCATTTCAGATATAGAAGCCGATAGGTATTTCAAATATAGGTGTCGATAGGCATTTCAGATATGGTTGCCGATAGGCATTTCAAATATAGGTGCTGATAGGCATTTCAGATGTAGTTTCCGATAGGCATTTCAAAAATAGGTGCCGATAAGCATTTCAGATATAGGTGCCGATAGGCATTTCAGATATAGTTGCCGATTTGCATTTTAAAAATAGGTGCCGATAGGCATTTCAGATATAGAAGCCGATAGGCATTTCAAATATAGGTGCCGATAGGCATTCCAGATATGGTTGCCGATAGGCATTTCAAATTATAGGTGCTGATAGGCATTTTAGATGTAGTTTCCGATAGGCATTTCAAAAATTGGTGCCGACAGGCATTTCAGATATAGGTGCCGATAGGCATTTAAGATATAGTTGCCGATTGGCATTTAAAAAATAGGTGCCGATAGGCGTTTCAAATATAGGTGCCGATAGGCATTCCAGATATGGTTGCCGATAGGCATTTCAAATATAGGTGCTGATAGGCATTTTAGATGTAGTTTTCGATAGGCATTTCAAAAATTGATGCCGATAGGCATTTCAGATATAGGTGCCGATAGGCATTTCAGATATAGTTGCCGATGGGCATTTTAAAAACAGGTGCCGATAGGCATTTCAGATATAGAAGCCGATAGGTATTTCTAATATAGGTGTCGATAGGCATTTCAGATATGGTTGCCGATAGGCATTTCAAATATAGGAGCAGATAGGCATTTCAGATGTAGTTCCCGAAAGGCATTTGAAAAATAGGTGCCGATAGACATTTCAGATATAAGTGCCGATAGGCATTTCAGATATAGTTGCCGATTGGCATTCTAAAAATAGGTGCCGATAGGCATTTCAGATATAGAAGCCGATAGGCATTTCAAATATAGGTGCCGATAGGCATTCCAGATATGGTTGCCGATAGGCATTTCAAATATAAGTGCTGATAGGCATTTCAGATGTAGTTCCCGATAGGCATTTCAAAAATAGGTACCGATAGGCATTTCAGATAGAGGTGCCGATATTCATTTCAGATATAGGTGCCGATAGGCACTTCAGATATAGTTGCCGATTGGCATTTTAAAAATAGGTGCCGATAGGCATTTTAGATATAGAAGCCGATAGGCATTTCGAATATAGGTGCCGATAGGCATTCCAGATATGGTTGCCGATAGGCATTTCAAATATAGGTGCCGATAGGCATTTCAGATAGGGTTGCCGATAGGCATTTCAAATATAGGTGCTGATAGGCATTTTAGATGTAGTTTCCGATAGCATTTCAAAAATAGGTGCCGATAGGCATTTCAGATATAGTTGCCGATTGGCATTTTAAAAATAGGTGCCGATAGGCATTTTAGATGTAGTTTCTGTTAGGCATTTCAAAAATAGGTGCCGATAGGCATTTCAGATATAGGTGCCGATAGGCATATCAGATATAGTTGCCGATAGGCATTTAAAATATAGGTGCTGATAGGCATTTCAGATGTAGTTTTCGATGGGCATTTCAAAAATAGGTGCCGATAGGCATTTCAGATATAGGTGCCGATAGGCACTTCAGATATAGTTGCCGATAGGCATTCCAGATATGGTTGCCGATCGGCATTTCAAATATAGGTGCTGATAGGCATTTCAGATGTAGTTTCCGATAGGCATTTCAAAAATAGGTGCCGATAGGCATTTCAGATATAGGTGCCGATAGGCATTTCAGATATAGTTGCCGATTGGCATTTTAAAAATAGGTGCCGGTAGGCATTTCAGATATAGAAGCCGATAGGCATTTCAAATATAGGTGCCGATAGGCATCCCAGATATGGTTGCCGATAGGCATTTCAAATATAGGTGCTGATAGGCATTTCAGATGTAGTTTCCAATAGGCATTTCAAAAATTGGTGCCGATAGGCATTTCAGATATAGGTGCCGATAGGCATTTCAGATATAGTTGCCGATTGGCATTTTAAAAATAGGTGCCGATAGGCATTTCAGATATAGAAGCCGATAGGTATTTCAAATATAGGTGTCGATAGGCATTTTAGATATGGTTGCCGATAGGCATTTCAAATATTGGTGCTGATAGGCATTTCCGATGTAGTTTCCGATAGGCATTTCAAAAAAAGGTGCCGATAGGCATTTCAGATATAGGTGCCCATAGGCATTACAGATATAGTTGCCGATTGGCATTTTAAAAATAGGTGCCAATAGGCAATTCAGATATAGAAGCCGATAGGCATTTCAAATATAGGTGCCGATAGGCATTTTAGATATGGTTAACGATAGGCATTTCAAATATAGGTGCTGATAAGCATTTCAGATGTAGTTTTCGATAGGCATTTCAAAAAATGGTGCCGATAGGAATTTCAGATATAGGTGCCGATAGGCATTTCAGATATAGTTGCCGATTGGCATATTAAAAATATGTGCCGATAGGCATTTCAGATATAGAAGCCGATAGGTATTTCAAATATAGGTGTCGACAGGCATTTCAGATATGGTTGCCGATAGGCATTTCAAATATAGGTGCTGATAGGCATTTCAGATGTAGTTTCCGATAGGCATTTCAAAATTAGGTGCCGATAGGCATTTCAGATATAGGTGCCGATAGGCATTTCAGATATAGTGGTCGATAGGCATTTTAAAAATAGGTGCCAATAGGCATTTTAGATGTAGTTTCCGATAGGCCATTCAAAAATAGGTGCCGATAGGCATTTCAGATATAGGTGCCGATAGGCATATCAGATATAGTCGCCGATAGGCATTTAAAATATAGGTGCCGATAGGCATTTCAAATATAGGTGTCGATAGGCATTTCAGATATAAATGCCGAAAGGCATTTCAGATATAGGTGCCGATAGGCATTTCTGATGTGGTTGCCGATAGGCATTTCAAATATAGGTGTTGATAGGCATTTCAGATGTAACTTTCGATAGGCATTTCAAAAATAGGTGCTGATAGGCATTTCAGATATAGGTGCCGATAGGCACTTCAGATATAGTTGCCGATTGGCATTTTAAAAATCGGTGCCGATAGGCATTTCAGATATAGAAGCCGATAGGCATTTCAAATATAGGAGCCGATAGGCATTCCAGATATGGTTGCCGATAGGCATTTCAAATATAGGTGCTGATAGGCATTTCAGATGTAGTTTCCGATAGGCATTTCAAAAATAGGCGCCGATAGGCATTTCAGATATAGGTGCCGATAGACAATTCAGATATAGTTGCCGATTGGCATTTTAAAAATAGGTGCCGATAGGCATTTCAGATATAGAAGCCGATAGACATTTCAAATATAGCTGCCGATAGGCATTCCAGATATGGTTGCCGATAGGCATTTCAACTATAAGTGCTAAAAGGCATTTCAGATGTAGTCTCCAATAGGCATTTCAAAAATAGGTGCCGATAGGCATTTTAGATATAGGTGCCGATAGGCATTTCAGATATAGTTGCCGATTGGCATTTTAAAAATAGGTGCCGATAGGCATTTCAGATAGAGGAGCCGATAGGCATTTCAGATATAGAAGCCGATAGGCATTTCAAATATAGGTGCGATAAGCTTTTCAGATATGGTTGCCGATAGGCATTTCAAATATAGGTGCTGATAGGCATTTCAGATGTAGTTTCCGATAGGCATTTTAAAAATAGGTGCCGATAGGCATTTCAGATATAGGTGCCGATAGGCATTTCAGATATAGTTGCCGATTGGCATTTTAAAAATAGGTGCTGATAGGCATTTCAGATATAGGAGCCGATAGGCATTTCAAATATAGCTGCCGATAGGCATCCCAGATATGGTTGCCGATAGGCATTTCAAATATAGGTGCTGATAGGCATTTCAGATGTAATTTCCGATAGGCATTTCAAAAATTGGTGCCGATAGGCATTTCAGATATAGGTGCCGATAGGCATTTCAGATATAGTTGCCGATTGGCATTTTAAAAATAGGTGCCGATAGGCATTTCAGATATAGAAGCCGATAGGAATTTCAAATATAGGTGTCGATAGGCATTTCAGATTGGTTGCCGATAGGCATTTCAAATATAGGTGCTGATAGGCATTTCAGATGTAGTTTCCGATAGGCATTTTAAAAATAAATGCCGATAGACATTTCAGATATAGGTGCCGATAGGCATTTCAGATATAGTTGCCAATTGGCATTTTAAAAATAGGTGCCGATAGGCATTTCAGATATAGAAGCCGATAAACATTTCAAATATAGGTGTCGATGGGCATTCTAGATATGGTTGCCGATAGGCATTTCAAACATAGGTGCTGATAGGCATTTTAGATGTAGTTTCTGATAGGCATTTCAAAAATTGATGCCGATAGGCATTTCAGATATAGGTGCCGATAGGCATTTCAGATATAGTTGCCGATTGGCATTTTAAAAACAGGTGCCGATAGGCATTTCAGATATAGAAGCCGATAGGTATTTCAAATATAGGTGTCGAAAGGCATTTCAGATATGGTTGCCGATAGGCATTTCAAATATAGGAGCAGATAGGCATTTCAGATATAGTTGCCGATTGGCATTTTAAAAATAGGTGCCGACAGGCATTTCAGATATAGAAGCCGATAGGCATTTCAAATATAGGTGCCGATAGGCATTTCAGATATGGTTGCCGATAGGCATTTCAAATATAAGTGCTGATAGGCATTTCAGATGTAGTTTCGGATAGGCATTTCAAAAATAAGTACCGATAGGCATTTCAGATATAGGTGCCGATGGGCATTTTAGATATAGTTGCCAATTGGCATTTTAAAAATAGGTGTTGATAGGCATTTCAGATATAGAAGCTGGTAGGCATTTCAAATATAGGTGCCGATAGGCATTCCAGATAATATGGTTGCCGATAGGCATTTCAAATATAGGTGCTGATAGGCATTTCAGATGTAGTTTCCGATAGGCATTTAAAAAATTGGTGCCGATAGGCATTTCAGATATAGGTGCCGATAGGCATTTTAGATATAGTTGCCGATTGACATTTCAAAAATAGGTGCCGATAGGCATTTCAGATATAGGTGCCGATAGGCATTTCAGATATAGTTGCCGATTGGCATTTTAAAAATAGGTGCCGATCGGCATTTCGGATATAGAAGCCGATAGGCATTTCAAATATAGGTGCCGATAAGCATTCCAGAATTGGTTGCCGATAGGCATTTCAAATATAGGTGCTGATAGGCATTTCAGATGTAGTTTCCGATAGGCATTTTAAAAATTGGTGCCGATAGGCATTTCAGATATAGGTGCCGATAGGCATTTCAGATATAGTTGCCGATTGGCATTTTAAAAATAGGTGCCGATAGGCACTTCAGATATAGAAGCCGATAGGTATTTCAAATATAGGTGTCGATAGGCATTTCAGATATGGTTGCCGATAGGCATTTCAAATATAGGTGCTGATAGGCATTTCAGATGTAGTTTCCGATAGGCATTTCAAAAATAGGTGCCGATAGGCATTTCAGATATAGGTGCCGATAGGCATTTCAGATATAGTTGCCGATTTGCATTTTAAAAATAGGTGCCGATAGGCATTTCAGATATAGAAGCCGATAGGCATTTCAAATATAGGTGCCGATAGGCATTCCAGATATGGTTGCCGATAGGCATTTCAAATATAAGTGCTGATAGGCATTTCAGATGTAGTTTCCGATAGGCATTTCAAAAATAGGTACCGATAGGCATTTCAGATAGAGGTGCCGATATTCATTTCAGATATAGGTGCCGATAGGCACTTCAGATATAGTTGCCGATTGGCATTTTAAAAATAGGTGCCGATAGGCATTTTAGATATAGAAGCCGATAGGCATTTCGAATATAGGTGCCGATAGGCATTCCAGATATGGTTGCCGATAGGCATTTCAAATATAGGTGCCGATAGGCATTTCAGATAGGGTTGCCGATAGGCATTTCAAATATAGGTGCTGATAGGCATTTTAGATGTAGTTTCCGATAGGCATTTCAAAAATTGATGCCAATAGGCATTTCAGATATAGGTGCCGATAAGCATTTCAGATATAGTTGCCGATGGGCATTTTAAAAACAGGTGCCGATAGGCATTTCAGATATAGTTGCCGATAGCCATTTTAAAAATAGGTACCGATAGGCATTTCAGATATAGAAGCCGATAGGCATTTCAAATATAAGTCCCGATAGGCATTCCAGATATGGTTGCCGATAGGCATTTTAAATATAGGTGCTGATAGGCATTTCAGATGTAGTTTCCGAGAGGCATTTCAAAAATAGGTGCCGATAGGCATTTTAGATATAGAAGCCGATAGGCATTTCAAATATAGGTCCCGATAGGCATTCCAGATATGGTTGCCGATAGGCATTTTAAATATAGGTGCTGATGGGCATTTTAGATGTAGTTTCCGATAGGCATTTCAAAAATAGGTGCCGATAGGTATTTCAGATATAGGTGCCGATAGGCATTTTAGATATAGTTGCCGATAGCCATTTTAAAAATAGGTGCCGATAGGCATTTCAGATATAGAAGCCGATAGGCATTTCAAATATAGGTGCCGATAGGCATTCTAGATATGGTTGCCGATAGGCATTTTAAATATAGGTGCTGATAGGCATTTCAGATGTAGTTTCCGATAGGCATTTCAAAAATAGGTGCCAAAAGGCATTTCAGATATAGGTGCCGATAGGCATTCCAGATATGGTTGCCGATACGCATTTCAAATATAGGTGCTGATCGGCATTTCAGATGTAGTTTTCGATAGGCATTTCAAAAATAGGATCTGATAGGCATTTCAGATATAGGTGCCGATAGGCATTTCAGATATAGTTGCAGATTGGCATTTTAAAAATAGTTGCCGATAGGCATTTCAGATATAGAAGCCGATAGGCATTTCAAATATAGGTGCCGATAAGCATTTCAGATATGGTTGCCGATAGGCATTTCAAATATAGGTGCTGATAGGCATTTTAGTTGTAGTTTCCGAAAGGCATTTCAAACATTGGTGCCGATAGGCATTTCATATATAGGTGCCGATATGCATTTCAGATATAGTTGCCGGTTGGCATTTTAAAAATAGGTGTTGATAGGCATTTCAGATATAGAAGCCGATAGGTATTTCAAATATAGGTGTCGATAGGCATTTCAGATATGGTTGCCGATAGGCATTTCAAATAAAGGTGCTGATAGGCATTCCAGATGTATTTTCCGATAGGCATTTCAAAAATTGGTGCCAATAGGCATTTCAGATATAGGTACCGATAGGCTTTTCAGATATAGTTACCGATTGGCATTTTAAAAATAGGTGCCGATAGGCATTTCAGATATAGAAGCCGATAGGTATTTCAAATATAGGTGTCGATAGGCATTTCAGATATGGTTGACGATAGGCATTTCAAATATAGGTGCTGATAGGCATTTCAGATGTAGTTTCCGATAGGCATTTCAAAAATAGGTGCCGATAGGCATTTTAGATATAGGTGCCGATAGGCATTTCAGATATAGTTGCCGATTGGCATTTTAAAAATAGGTGCCGATAGGCATTTCAGATATAGAAGCCGATAGGCATTTCAAATATAGGTGCCAATAGGCATTCCAGATATGGTTGCCGATAGGCATTTCAAATATAGGTGCTGACAGGCATTTCAGATGTAGTTTCCGATAGGCATTTCAAAAATAGGTGCCGATAGGCATTTCAGATATAGTTGCCGATAGGCATTTCAGATATAGTTGCCAATTGGCATTTTAAAAATACGTCCTGATAGGCATTTCAGATATAAAAGCCGTTAGGCATTTAAATATAGGTGCAGATAGGCATTCCAGATATGGTCCGATAGGCATTTCAAATATAGGTGCTGATAGGCATTTTAGATGTAGTTTCCGACAGACATTTCAAAAATTGATGCCGATAGGCATTTCAGATATAGGTGCCGATAGGCATTTCAGATATAGTTGCCGATTGGCATTTTAAAAACAGGTGCCGATAGGCATTTCAGATATAGAAGCCGATAGGTATTTCAAATATAGGGGTCGATAGGCATTTCAGATATGGTTCCTGATAGGCATTACAAATATAGGAGCAGATAGGCATTTCAGATGTAGTTTCCGAAAGACATTTCAAAAATAGGTGCCGATTGGCATTTCAGATATAGGTGCCGATAGGCATTTCAGATATAGTTGCCGATTGGCATTTTAAAAATAGGTGCCGATAGGCATTTCAGATATAGAAGCCGATAGGTATTTCAAATATAGGTGTCGATAGGCATTCCAGATATGGTTGCCGATAGGCATTTCAAATATAAGTGCTGATAGGCATTTCAGATGTAGTTTGCGATAGGCATTTCAAAAATAGGTGCCGATAGGCATTTTAGATATAGGTGCCGATAGGCATTTCGGATATAGTTGCCAATTGGCATTTTAAAAATAGGTGCCGATAGGCAATTCAGATATAGAAGCCGATAGGCATTTCAAATATAGGTGTCGATAGGCATTCCAGATATGGTTGCCGATAGGCTTTTCAAATATAGGTGGTGATAGGCATTTATGATGTAGTTTCCGATAGACATTTCAAAAATTGATGCCGATAGGCATTTCAGATATAGGTGCCGATAGGCATTTCAGATATAGTTTCCGATAGGCATTTCAAAAATAGGTGCCGATAGGCATTTCAGATATAGGTGCCGATAGGCATTTCAGATATAGTTGCCGATTGGCATTTTAAAAATAGGTGCCGATAAGCATTTCAGATATAGAAGCCGATAGGCATTTCAAATATAGGTGCCGATAGGCATTCCGGATATGGTTGCCGATAGGCATTTCAAATATAGGTGCTGATAGGCATTTCAGATGTAGTTTCCGATAGGCATTTCAAAAATAGGTGCCGATAGGAATTTCAGATATAGAAGCCGATAGGCATTTCAAATATAGGTGCCGATAGGCATTCCAGATATGGTTGCCGATAGGCATTTCAAATATAAGTGCTGATAGGCATTTCAGATGTAGTTTCCGATAGGCATTTCAAAAATAGGTACCGATAGGCATTTCAGATATAGGTGCCGATAGGCATTTCAGATATAGTTGCCAATTGGCATTTTAAAAATAGGTGTCGATAGGCATTTTAGATATAGAAGCCGATAGGCATTTCAAATATAGGTGCCGATAGGCATTCCAGATATGGTTGCCGATAGGCATTTCAAATATAGGTGCTGATAGGCATTTCAGATGTAGTTTCCAATAGGCATTTCAAAAATAGGTGCCGATAGGCATTTCAGATATAGGTGCCGATAGGCATTTCAGATATAGTTGCCGATTGGCATTTTAAAAATAGGTGCCGATAGGCGTTTTAGATGTAGTTTCCGATAGGCATTTCAAAAATAGGTGCCGATAGGCATTTTAGATATAGGTGCCGATAGGCATATCAGATATAGTTGCCGATAGGCATTTAAAATATAGGTGCCGATAGGCATTTCAATTATAGGTGTCGATAGGCATTTCAGATATAAATGCCGAAAGGCATTTTAGATATAGGTGCCGATAGGCATTTCTGATGTGGTTCCCGATAGGGATTTCAAATATAGGTGCTGATAGGCATTTTAGATGTAGTTTTCGATAGGCATTTCAAAAATAGGTGCCGATAGGCATTCCAAATATGGTTGCCGATAGGCATTTCAATTTTAGGTGCTGATAGGCATTTCAGTTGTAGTTTCCGAAAGGCATTTCAAAAATAGGTGCTGATAGGCATTTCAGATGTAGGTCCAGATAGGCATTTCAGATATAGTTGCCGATTGGCATTTTAAAAATAGGTGCCGATAGGCATTTCAGATATAGAAGCCGATAGGCATTTCAAATATAGGTACGATAGGCATTCCAAATATGGTTGCCGATAGGCATTTCAAATATAGGTGCTGATAGGCATTTCAGATGTAATTTCCGATAGGCATTTCAAAAATAGGTGCCGATAGGCATTTCAGATATAGGTGCCGATAGGCATTTCAGATATAGTTGCCGATAGCCATTTTAAAAATAGGTACCGATAGGCATTTCAGATATAGAAGCCGATAGGCATTTCAAATAATATAAGTCCCGATAGGCATTCCAGATATGGTTGCCGATAGGCATTTTAAATATAGGTGCTGATAGGCATTTCAGATGTAGTTTCCGATAGGCATTTCAAAAATAGGTGCCGATAGGCATTTTAGATATAGAAGCCGATAGGCATTTCAAATATAGGTCCCGATAGGCATTCCAGATATGGTTGCCGATAGGCATTTTAAATATAGGTGCTGATGGGCATTTTAGATGTAGTTTCCGATAGGCATTTCAAAAATAGGTGCCGATAGGTATTTCAGATATAGGTGCCGATAGGCATTTTAGATATAGTTGCCGATAGCCATTTTAAAAATAGGTGCCGATAGGCATTTCAGATATAGAAGCCGATAGGCATTTCAAATATAGGTGCCGATAGGCATTCTAGATATGGTTGCCGATAGGCATTTTAAATATAGGTGCTGATAGGCATTTCAGATGTAGTTTCCGATAGGCATTTCAAAAATAGGTGCCAAAAGGCATTTCAGATATAGGTGCCGATAGGCATTCCAGATATGGTTGCCGATACGCATTTCAAATATAGGTGCTGATCGGCATTTCAGATGTAGTTTTCGATAGGCATTTCAAAAATAGGATCTGATAGGCATTTCAGATATAGGTGCCGATAGGCATTTCAGATATAGTTGCAGATTGGCATTTTAAAAATAGTTGCCGATAGGCATTTCAGATATAGAAGCCGATAGGCATTTCAAATATAGGTGCCGATAAGCATTTCAGATATGGTTGCCGATAGGCATTTCAAATATAGGTGCTGATAGGCATTTTAGTTGTAGTTTCCGAAAGGCATTTCAAACATTGGTGCCGATAGGCATTTCATATATAGGTGCCGATATGCATTTCAGATATAGTTGCCGGTTGGCATTTTAAAAATAGGTGTTGATAGGCATTTCAGATATAGAAGCCGATAGGTATTTCAAATATAGGTGTCGATAGGCATTTCAGATATGGTTGCCGATAGGCATTTCAAATAAAGGTGCTGATAGGCATTCCAGATGTATTTTCCGATAGGCATTTCAAAAATTGGTGCGAATAGGCATTTCAGATATAGGTACCGATAGGCTTTTCAGATATAGTTACCGATTGGCATTTTAAAAATAGGTGCCGATAGGCATTTCAGATATAGAAGCCGATAGGTATTTCAAATATAGGTGTCGATAGGCATTTCAGATATGGTTGACGATAGGCATTTCAAATAAAGGTGCTGATAGGCATTCCAGATATAGAAGCCGATAAACATTTCAAATATAGGTGTCGATGGGCATTCCAGATATGGTTGCCGATAGGCATTTCAAACATAGGTGCTGATAGGCATTTTAGATGTAGTTTCCGATAGGCATTTCAAAAATTGATGCCGATAGGCATTTCAGATATAGGTGCCGATAGGCATTTCAGATATAGTTGCCGATTGGCATTTTAAAAACAGGTGCCGATAGGCATTTCAGATATAGAAGCCGATAGGTATTTCAAATATAGGTGTCGAAAGGCATTTCAGATATGGTTGCCGATAGGCATTTCAAATATAGGAGCAGATAGGCATTTCAGATATAGTTGCCGATTGGCATTTTAAAAATAGGTGCCGACAGGCATTTCAGATATAGAAGCCGATAGGCATTTCAAATATAGGTGCCGATAGGCATTTCAGATATGGTTGCCGATAGGCATTTCAAATATAAGTGCTGATAGGCATTTCAGATGTAGTTTCGGATAGGCATTTCAAAAATAGGTATCGATAGGCATTTCAGATATAGGTGCCGATAGGCATTTTAGATATAGTTGCCAATTGGCATTTTAAAAATAGGTGTTGATAGGCATTTCAGATATAGAAGCTGGTAGGCATTTCAAATATAGGTGCCGATAGGCATTCCAGATAATATGGTTGCCGATAGGCATTTCAAATATAGGTGCTGATAGGCATTTCAGATGTAGTTTCCGATAGGCATTTAAAAAATTGGTGCCGATAGGCATTTCAGATAGAGTTGCCGATTGGCATTTTAAAAATAGGTGCCGATTGACATTTCAAAAATAGGTGCCGATAGGCATTTCAGATATAGGTGCCGATAGGCATTTCAGATATAGTTGCCGATTGGCATTTTAAAAATAGGTGCCGATAGGCATTTCGGATATAGAAGCCGATAGGCATTTCAAATATAGGTGCCGATAAGCATTCCAGAATTGGTTGCCGATAGGCATTTCAAATATAGGTGCTGATAAGCATTTCAGATGTAGTTTCCGATAGGCATTTCAAAAATTGGTGCCGATAGGCATTTCAGATATAGGTGCCGATAGGCATTTCAGATATAGTTGCCGATTGGCATTTTAAAAATAGGTGCCGATAGGCATTTCAGATATAGAAGCCGATAGGTATTTCAAATATAGGTGTCGATAGGCATTTCAGATATGGTTGCCGATAGGCATTTCAAATATAGGTGCTGATAGGCATTTCAGATGTAGTTTCCGATAGGCATTTCAAAAATAGGTGCCGATAGGCATTTCAGATATAGGTGCCGATAGGCATTTCAGATATAGTTGCCGATTTGCATTTTAAAAATAGGTGCCGATAGGCATTTCAGATATAGAAGCCGATAGGCATTTCAAATATAGGTGCCGATAGGCATTCCAGATATGGTTGCCGATAGGCATTTCAAATATAAGTGCTGATAGGCATTTCAGATGTAGTTTCCGATAGGCATTTCAAAAATAGGTACCGATAGGCATTTCAGATAGAGGTGCCGATATTCATTTCAGATATAGGTGCCGATAGGCACTTCAGATATAGTTGCCGATTGGCATTTTAAAAATAGGTGCCGATAGGCATTTTAGATATAGAACCCGATAGGCATTTCGAATATAGGTGCCGATAGGCATTTCAGATAGGGTTGCCGATAGGCATTTCAAATATAGGTGCTGATAGGCATTTTAGATGTAGTTTCCGATAGGCATTTCAAAAATTGATGCCAATAGGCATTTCAGATATAGGTGCCGATAAGCATTTCAGATATAGTTGCCGATGGGCATTTTAAAAACAGGTGCCGATAGGCATTTCAGATATAGTTGCCGATAGCCATTTTAAAAATAGGTACCGATAGGCATTTCAGATATAGAAGCCGATAGGCATTTCAAATATAAGTCCCGATAGGCATTCCAGATATGGTTGCCGATAGGCATTTTAAATATAGGTGCTGATAGGCATTTCAGATGTAGTTTCCGATAGGCATTTCAAAAATAGGTGCCGATAGGCATTTTAGATATAGAAGCCGATAGGCATTTCAAATATAGGTCCCGATAGGCATTCCAGATATGGTTGCCGATAGGCATTTTAAATATAGGTGCTGATGGGCATTTTAGATGTAGTTTCCGATAGGCATTTCAAAAATAGGTGCCGATAGGCATTTTAGATATAGGTGCCGATAGGCACTTCAGATATAGTTACCGATTGGCATTTTAAAAATAGGTGCCGCCAGGCATTTTAGATATAGAAGCCGATAGGCATTTCCAATATAGGTGCCGATAGGCATTCCAAATATGGTTGCCGATAGGCATTTCAAATATAGGTGCTGATAGGCATTTCAGATGTAGTTTCCGATAGGCATTTCAAAAATAGGTGCCGATAGGCATTTCAGATATAGGTGCCGATAGGCATTTCAGATATAGTTGCCGATTGGCATTTTAAAAATAGGTGTCGATAGGCATTTCAGATATAGAAGCCGATAGGCATTTCAAATATAGGTACCGATAGGCATTCCAGATATGGTTGCCGATAGACATTTCAAATAAAGGTGCTGATAGGCATTCCAGATGTATTTTCCGATAGGCATTTCAAAAATTGGTGCCGATAGGCATTTCAGATATAGGTACCGATAGGCATTTCAGATATAGTTACCGATTGGCATTTTAAAAATAGGTGCCGATAGGCATTTCAGATATAGAAGCCGATAGGTATTTCAAATATAGGTGTCGATAGGCATTTCAGATATGGTTGACGATAGGCATTTCAAATATAGGTGCTGATAGGCATTTCAGATGTAGTTTCCGATAGGCATTTCAAAAATAGGTGCCGATAGGCATTTCAGATATAGGTGCCGATAGGCATTTCAGATAGAGTTGCCGATTGGCATTTTAAAAATAGGTGCCGATAGGCATTTCAGATATAGAAGCCGATAGGCATTTCAAATATAGGTGCCGATAGGCATTCCAGATATGGTTGCCGATAGGCATTTCAAATATAGGTGCTGATAGGCATTTCAGATGTAGTTTCTAATAGGCATTTCAAAAATAGGTGCCGATTGGCATTTCAGATATAGGTGCCAATAGGCATTTCTGATGTGGTTGCCGATAGACATTTCAAATATAGGTGCTGATAGGCATTTCAGATGTAGTTGTCGATAGGCATTTCAAAAATAGGTGCCGATAGGCATTTCAGATATAGGTGCAGATAGGCACTTCAGTTATAGTTGCCGATTGGCATTTTAAAAATAGGTGCCGATAGACATTTCAGATATAGAAGCCGATAGGCATCTTAAATATAGGTGCCGATGGGCATTCCAGATATGGTTGCCGATAGGCATTTCAAATATAGGTGCTGATAGGCATTTCAGATGTAGTTTCCAATAGGCATTTCAAAAATAGGTGCCGATAGGCATTTCAGATGTAGGTGCCGATAGGCATTTCAGATATAGTTTCCGAATGGCATTTTAAAAATAGGTGCCGATAGGCATTTCAGATATAGGTGCCGATAGGCATTTCAGATATAGGTGCCGATAGGCACTTCAGATATAGTTGCCGATTGGCATTTTAAAAATAGGTGCCGATAGGCATTTCAGATATAGAAGCCGATAGGCATTTCAAATATAGGTGCCGATAGGCATTCCAGATATGGTTGCCGATAGGCATTTCAAATATAGGTGCTGATAGGCATTTCAGTTGTAGTTTCCGATAGGCATTTCAAAAATTGGTGCAGATAGGCATTTCAGATATAGGTGCCGATAGGCATTTCAGATATAGTTGCCGATTGGCATTTTAAAAATAGGTGCCGATAGGCATTTTAGATATAGACGCCGATAGGCATTTCAAATATAGGTGCCGATAGGCATTCCAGATATGGTTGCCGATAGGCATTTCAAATATAGGTGCTGATAGGCATTTCAGATGTAGTTTCCAATAGGCATTTCCAAAATAGTTGCCGATAGGCATTTCAGATATAGGTGCCGATAGGAATTTTAGATATAGTTTCCGTATGGCATTTTAAAAATAGGTGCCGATAGGCATTTCAGATATAGAAGCCGATAGGCATTTCAAATATAGGTGCCGATAGGCATTCCAGATATGGTTGCCGATAGGCATTTCAAATATTGGTGCTGATAGGCATTTCAGATGTAGTTTCCGATAGGCATTTCAAAAATAGGTGCCGATAGGCATTTCAGATATAGTTGCCGATTGGCATTTTAAAAATAGGTGCCGATAGGCATTTTAGATGTAGTTTCTGTTAGGCATTTCAAAAATAGGTGCCGATAGGCATTTCAGATATAGGTGCCGATAGGCATATCAGATATAGTTGCCGATAGGCATTTAAAATATAGGTGCTGATAGGCATTTCAGATGTAGTTTTCGATTGGCATTTCAAAAATAGGTGCCGATGGCATTTCAGATATAGGTGCCGATAGGCACTTCAGATATAGTTACCGATAGGCATTCCAGAGATGGTTGCCGATCGGCATTTCAAATATAGGTGCTGATAGGCATTTCAGATGTAGTTTCCGATAGGCATTTCAAAAATAGGTGCCGATAGGCATTTCAGATATAGGTGCCGATAGGCATTTCAGAGATTGGTGCCGATAGGCATTTCAGATATAGTTGCCGATTGGCATTTTAAAAATAGGTGCCGATAGGCATTTCAGATATAGAAGCCGATAGGTATTTCAAATATAGGTGTCGATAGGCATTTCAGATATGGTTGATGATAGGCATTTCAAATATTGGTACTGATAGGCATTTCCGATGTAGTTTCCGATAGGCATTTCAAAAAAAGGTGCCGATAGGCATTTCAGATATAGGTGCCCATATGCATTACAGATATAGTTGCCGATTGGCATTTTAAAAATAGGTGCCGATAGGCATTTCAGATATAGAAGCCGATAGGCATTTCAAATATAGGTGCCGATAGGCATTTTAGATATGGTTGCCGATAGGCATTTCAAATATAGGTGTTGATAAGCATTTCAGATGTAGTTTTCGATAGGCATTTCAAAAAATGGTGCCGATAGGAATTTCAGATATAGGTGCCGATAGGCATTTCAGATATAGTTGCCGATTGGCATATTAAAAATATGTGCCGATAGGCATTTCAGATATAGAAGCCGATAGGTATTTCAAATATAGGTGTCGACAGGCATTTCACATATGGTTGCCGATAGGCATTTCAAATATAGGTGCTGATAGGCATTTCAGATGTAGTTTCCGATAGGCATTTCAAAATTAGGTGCCGATAGGCATTTCAGATATAGGTGCCGATAGGCATTTCAGATATAGTGGTCGATTGGCATTTTAAAAATAGGTGCCAATAGGCATTTTAGATGTAGTTTCCGATAGGCATTTTAAAAATAGGTGCCGATAGGCATTTCAGATATAGGTGCCGATAGGCATATCAGATATAGTCGCCGATAGGCATTTAAAATATAGGTGCCGATAGGCATTTCAAATATAGGTGTCGATAGGCATTTCAGATATAAATGCCGAAAGGCATTTCAGATATAGGTGCCGATAGGCATTTCTGATGTGGTTGCCGATAGGCATTTCAAATATAGGTGTTGATAGGCATTTCAGATGTAACTTTCGATAGGCATTTCAAAAATAGGTGCTGATAGGCATTTCAGATATAGGTGCCGATAGGCACTTCAGATATAGTTGCCGATTGGCATTTTAAAAAGAGGTGCCGATAGGTATTTCAGATATAGAAGCCGATAGGCATTTCAAATATAGGAGCCGATAGGCATTCCAGATATGGTTGCCGATAGGCATTTCAAATATAGGTGCTGATAGGCATTTCAGATGTAGTTTCCGATAGGCATTTAAAAAATAGGTGCCGAACGGCATTTCAGATATAGGTGCCGATAGGCATTTCAGATATAGTTGCCGATTGGCATTTTAAAAATAGGTGCCGATAGGCATTTCAGATATAGAAGCCGATAGGCATTTCAAATATAGCTGCCGATAGGCATTCCAGATATGGTTGCCGATAGGCATTTCAACTATAAGTGCTAATAGGCATTTCAGATGTAGTTTCCAATAGGCATTTCAAAAATAGGTGCCGATAGGCATTTTAGATATAGGTGCCGATAGGCATTTCAGATATAGTTGCCGATTGGCATTTTAAAAATAGGTGCCGATAGGCATTTCAGATATAGGAGCCGATAGGCATTTTAAATATAGCTGCCGATAGGCATCCCAGATATGGTTGCCGATAGGCATTTCAAATATAGGTGCTGATAGGCATTTCAGATGAAATTTCCGATAGGCATTTCAAAAATTGGTGCCGATAAGCATTTCAGATATAGTTGCCGATGGGCATTTTAAAAACAGGAGCCGATAGGCATTTCAGATATAGAAGCCGATAGGTATTTCAAATATAGGTGTCGATAGGCATTTCAGATATGGTTGCCGATAGGCATTTCAAATATAGGAGCAGATAGGCATTTCAGATGTAGTTCCCGAAAGGCATTTCAAAAATAGGTGCCGATAGACATTTCAGATATAGGTGCCGATAGGCATTTCAGATATAGTTGCCGATTGGCATTCTAAAAATAGGTGCCGATAGGCATTTCAGATATAGAAGCTGATAGGCATTTCAAATATAGGTGCCGATAGGCATTCCAGATATGGTTGCCGATAGGTATTTCAAATATAAGTGCTGATAGGCATTTCAGATGTAGTTTCCGATAGGCATTTCAAAAATTGGTGCCGATAGGCATTTCAGATATAGGTGCCGATAGGCATTTCAGATATAGTTGCCGATGGGCATTTTAAAAACAGGTGCCGATAGGCATTTCAGATATAGGTGCCGATAGGCACTTCAGATATAGTTGCCGATTGGCATTTTAAAAATAGGTGCCGATAGGCATTTCAGATATAGAAGCCGATAGGCATTTCAAATATAGGTGCCGATAGGCATTCCAGATATGGTTGCCGATAGGCATTTCAAATATAGGTGCTGATAGGCATTTCAGATGTAGTTTCCAATAAGCATTTCAAAAATAGGTGCCGATAGGCATTTCAGATATAGTTTCCGAATGGCATTTTAAAAATAGGTGCCGATAGGCATTTCAGATATAGAAGCCGATAGGCATTTCAAATATAGGTGCCGATAGGCATTCCAGATATAGTTGCCGATTGGCATTTTAAAAATAGGTGCCGATAGGCATTTTAGATATAGAAGCCGATAGGCATTTCAAACATAGGTGCCGATAGGCATTCCGGATATGGTTGCCGATAGGCATTTCAAATATAGGTGCTGATAGGCATTTCAGATGTAGTTCCCGATAGGCATTTCAAAAATAGGTGCCAAAAGGCATTTCATATATAGGTGCCGATAGGCATTTCAGATACAGTTGCCGATTATCATTTTAAAAATAGGTGCCCATAGGCATTTCAGATATAGAAGTCGATAGGCATTTCAAATATCGGTGCCGATAGGCATTCCAGATATGGTTGCCGATAGGCATTTCAGATAGAGTTGCCGATTGGCATTTTAAAAATAGGTGCCGATAGGCATTTCAGATATAGAAGCCGATAGGCATTTCAAATATAGGTGCCGATAGGCATTCCAGATATTGTTGCCGATAGGCATTTCAAATATAGGTGCTGATAGGCATTTCAGATGTAGTTTCTAATAGGCATTTCAAAAATAGGTGCCGATTGGCATTTCAGATATAGGTGCCAATAGGCATTTCTGATGTGGTTGCCGATAGACATTTCAAATATAGGTGCTGATAGGCATTTCAGATGTAGTTGTCGATAGGCATTTCAAAAATAGGTGCCGATAGGCATTTCAGATATAGGTGCAGATAGGCACTTCAGATATAGTTGCCGATTGGCATTTTAAAAATAGGTGCCGATAGGCATTTCAGATATAGAAGCCGATAGGCATCTTAAATATAGGTGCCGATGGGCATTCCAGATATGGTTGCCGATAGGCATTTCAAATATAGGTGCTGATAGGCATTTCAGATGTAGTTTCCAATAGGCATTTCAAAAATAGGTGCCGATAGGCATTTCAGATGTAGGTGCCGATAGGCATTTCAGATATAGTTTCCGAATGGCATTTTAAAAATAGGTGCCGATAGGCATTTCTGATATAGAAGCCGATTGGCATTTCAAATATAGGTGCCGATAGGCATTCCAGATATTGTTGCCGATAGGCATTTCAAATATAGGTGCTGATAGGCATTTCAGATGTAGTTTCCGATAGGCATTTCAAAAATTGGTGCCGATAGGCATTTCAGATATAGGTGCCGATAGGCATTTCAGATATAGGTGCCGATAGGCACTTCAGATATAGTTGCCGATTGGCATTTTAAAAATAGGTGCCGATAGGCATTTCAGATATAGAAGCCGATAGGCATTTCAAATATAGGTGCCGATAGGCATTCCAGATATGGTTGCCGATAGGCATTTCAAATATAGGTGCTGATAGGCATTTCAGTTGTAGTTTCCGATAGGCATTTCAAAAATTGGTGCAGATAGGCATTTCAGATATAGGTGCCGATAGGCATTTCAGATATAGTTGCCGATTGGCATTTTAAAAATAGGTGCCGATAGGCATTTTAGATATAGACGCCGATAGGCATTTGAAATATAGGTGCCGATAGGCATTCCAGATATGGTTGCCGATAGGCATTTCAAATATAGGTGCTGATAGGCATTTCAGATGTAGTTTCCAATAGGCATTTCCAAAATAGTTGCCGATAGGCATTTCAGATATAGGTGCCGATAGGAATTTTAGATATAGTTTCCGTATGGCATTTTAAAAATAGGTGCCGATAGGCATTTCAGATATAGAAGCCGATAGGCATTTCAAATATAGGTGCCGATAGGCATTCCAGATATGGTTGCCGATAGGCATTTCAAAAATAGGTGCTGATAGGCATTTCAGTTGTAGTTTCCGATAGGCATTTCAAAAATTGGTGCAGATAGGCATTTCAGATATAGGTGCCGATAGGCATTTCAGATATAGTTGCCGATTGGCATTTTAAAAATAGGTGCCGATAGGCATTTTAGATATAGAAGCCGATAGGCATTTCAAATATAGGTGCCGATAGGCATTCCAGATATGGTTGCCGATAGGCATTTCAAATATAGGTGCTGATAGGCATTTCAGATGTAGTTTCCGATAGGCATTTCAAAAATTGGTGCCGATAGGCATTTCAGATATAGGTGCCGATAGGCATTTCAGATATAGTTGCCGATTGGCATTTTAAAAATAGGTGCCGATAGGCATTTTAGATGTAGTTTCCGATAGGCATTTCAAAAATAGGTGCCGATAGGCATTTCAGATATAGGTGCCGATAGGCATATCAGATATAGTTGCCGATAGGCATTTAAAATATAGGTGCTGATAGGCATTTCAGATGTAGTTTTCGATAGGCATTTCAAAAATAGGTGCCGATAAGCATTTCAGATATAGGTGCCGATAGGCACTTCAGATATAGTTGCCGATAGGCATTCCAGATATGGTTGCCGATCGGCATTTCAAATATAGGTGCTGATAGGCATTTCAGATGTAGTTTCCGATAGGCATTTCAAAAATAGGTGCCGATAGGCATTTCAGATATAGAAGCCGATAGGCATTTCAAATATAGGTGCCGATAGGCATTCCAGATATGGTTGCCTATAGGCATTTCAAATATAGAAGCCGATAGATATTTCAAATATAGGTGCCGATAGGCATTTCAGATATAGTTGCCGATTGGCATTTTAAAAATAGGTGCCGATAGGCATTTTAGATGTAGTTTCCGATAGGCATTTCAAAAATAGGTGCCGATAGGCATTTCAGATATAGAAGCCGATAGGCATTTCAAATATAGGTGCCGATAGGCATTTCAGATATAGGTGCCCATAGGCATTACAGATATAGTTGCCGATTGGCATTTTAAAAATAGGTGCCGATAGGCATTTCAGATATAGAAGCCAATAGGCATTTCAAATATAGGTGCCGATAAGCATTCTAGATATGGTTGCCGATAGGCATTACAAATATAGGTGCTGATAGGAATTTGAGATGTGGTTTCCGATAGACATTTCAAAAATTGGTGCCGATAGGCATTTCAGATATAGGTGCCGATAGGCATTTCAGATATAGTTGCCGATTGGCATTTTAAAAATAGGTGCCGATAGGCATTTCAGACATAGAAGCCGATAGGCATTTCAAATATAGGTGCCGATAGGCATTCCAGATATGGTTGCCGATAGGTATTTCAAATATAGGTGCTGATAGGCATTTCAGATGTAGTTTTCGATAGGCATTTCAAAAATAGGTGCCGATAGGCATTTCAGATATAAGTGCCGATAGTCATTTCAGATATAGTTGCCGATTGGCATTTTAAAAATAGGTACCGATAGGCATTTCAGATATAGAAGCCGATAGGCATTTCAAATATAGGTGCCGATAAGCATCCCAGATATAATTGCCGATAGGCATTTCAAATATAGGTGCTGATAGGCATTTCAGATGTAGTTTCCGATAGGCATTTCAAAAATAGGTGCCGATAGGCATTTCAGATATAAGTGCCGATAGGCATTTCAGATATAGTTGCCGATTGGCATTTTAAAAATAGGTGCCGATAGGCATTTCAGATATAGAAGCCGATAGGCATTTCAAATATAGGTGCCGATAAGCATTCTAGATATGGTTGCCGATAGGCATTTCAAATATAGGTGCTGATAGGCATTTGAGATGTAGTTTCCGATAGACATTTCAAAAATTGGTGCCGATAGGCATTTCAGATATAGGTGCCGACAGGTATTTCAGATATAGTTGCCGATTGGCATTTTAAAAATAGGTACCGGTAGGCATTTCAGATATAGAAGCCGATAGGCATTTCAAATATAGGTGCCGATAAGCATTCCAGATATAGTTGCCGATAGGCATTTCAAATATATGTGCTGATAGGCATTTCAGATGTAGTTTCCGATAGGCATTTCAAAAATTGGTGCCGATAGGCATTTCAGATATAGGTGCCGATAGGCATTTCAGATATGGTTGCCGATTGGCATTTTAAAAATAGGTGCCGATAGGCATTTCAGATATAGAAGCCGATAGGTATTTCAAATATAGGTGTCGATAGGCATTTCAGATATGGTTGCCGATAGGCATTTCAAATATAGGTGCTGATAGGCATTTCAGATGTAGTTTCCGATAGGCATTTCAAAAATATTTGCCGATAGGCATTTCAGATATAGGTGCCGATAGGCATTTCAGATATAGTTGCCGATTGGCATTTTAAAAATAGGTGTCGATAGGCATTTCAGATATAGAAGCCGATAGGCATTTCAAATATAGGTGCCGATATGCACTCCAGATATGGTGCCGATAGGCATTTCAAATATAGATGCTGATAGGCATTCCAGATGTAGTTTCCGATAGGCATTTCAAAAATTGGTGCCGATAGGCATTTCAGATATAGGTGCCGATAGGCATTTCAGATATAGTTACCGATTGGCATTTTAAAAATAGGTGCCGATAGGCATTTCAGATATAGAAGCCGATAGGTATTTCAAATATAGGTGTCGATAGGCATTTCAGATATAGTTGCCGATTGGCATTTTAAAAATAGGTGTCGATAGGCATTTCAGATATAGAAGCCGATAGGCATTTCAAATATAGGTGCCGATAAGCATTTTAGATATGGTTGCCGATAGGCATTTCAAATATAGGTGCTGATAGGCATTCCAGATGTAGTTTCCGATAGGCATTTCAAAAATTGGTGCCGATAGGCATTTCAGATATAGGTGCCCATAGGCATTACAGATATAGTTGCAGATTGGCATTTTAAAAATAGGTGCCGATAGGCATTTCAGATATAGGTGCCGATAGGCATTTCAGATGTAGTTGCCGATTGGCATTTTAAAAATAGGTGCCGATAGGCATTTCAAATATAGGTGCCGATAGGCATTCCAGATATAGTTGCCGATAGGCATTTCAAATATAGGTGCTGATAAGCATTTTAGATGTAGTTTCCGATAGGCATTTCAAAAATTGATGCCGATAGGCATTTCAGATATAGGTGCCGATAGGCATTTCAGATATAGTTGCCGATGGGCATTTTAAAAACAGGTGCCGATAGGCATTTCAGATATGGTTGCCGATAGGCATTTCAAATATTGGTGCTGATAGGCATTTCAGATGTAGTTTCCGATAGGCATTTAAAAAATAGGTGCCGATAGGCATTTCAGATATAGTTGCCGATTGGCATTTTAAAAATAGGTGCCGATAGGCGTTTCAAATATTGGTGCTGATAGGCATTTCAGATGTAGTTTCCGATAGGCATTTCAAAAATAGGTGCCGATAGGCATTTCAGATATAGTTGCCGATTGGCATTTTAAAAATAGGTGCCGATAGGCATTTTAGATGTAGTTTCTGATAGGCATTTCAAAAATAGGTGCCGATAGGCATTGCAGATATAGGTGCCGATAGGCACTTCAGATATAGTTGCCGATAGGCATTCCAGATATGGTTGCCGATCGGCATTTTAAATATAGGTGCTGATCGGCATTTCAGATGTAGTTTCCGATAGGCATTTCAAAAATAGGTGCCGATAGGCATTTCAGATATAGGTGCCGATAGGCATTTCAGATATAGGTGCCGATAGGCATTTCAGATATAGTTGCCGATTGGCATTTTAAAAATAGGTGCCGATAGGCATTTCAGATATAGAAGCCGATAGGCATTTCAAATATAGGTGCCGATAGGCATCCCAGATATGGTTGCCGATAGGCATTTCAAATATAGGTGCTGATAGGCATTTCAGATGTAGTTTTCAATAGGCATTTCAAAAATTGGTGCCGATAGGCATTTCAGATATAGAAGCCGATAGGTATTTCAAATATAGGTGTCGATAGGCATTTCAGATATGGTTGCCGATAGGCATTTCAAATATTGGTGCTGATAGGCATTTCCGATGTAGTTTCCGATAGGCATTTCAAAAAAAGGTGCCGATAGGCATTTCAGATATACGTGCCCATAGGCATTACAGATATAGTTGCCGATTGGCATTTTAAAAATAGGTGCCGATAGGCATTTCAGGTATAGAAGCCGATAGGCATTCAAATATAGGTGCCGATAGGCATTCCAGATATGGTTGCCGATAGGCATTTCAAATATAGGTGCTGATAAGCATTTCAGATGTAGTTTTCGATAGGCATTTCAAAAATTGGTGCCGATAGGAATTTCAGATATAGGTGCCGATAGGCATTTCAGATATAGTTGCCGATTGGCATATTAAAAATATGTGCCGATAGGCATTTCAGATATAGAAGCCGATAGGTATTTCAAATATAGGTGTCGACAGGCATTTCATATATGGTTGCCGATAGGCATTTCAAATATAGGTGCTGATAGGCATTTCAGATGTAGTTTTCGATAGGCATTTCAAAATTAGGTGCCGATAGGCATTTCAGATATAAGTGCCGATAGGCATTTCAGATATAGTGTTCGATTGGCAGATTAAAAATAGGTGCCAATAGGCAGTTTAGATGTAGTTTCCGATAGGCATTTCAAAAATAGGTGCCGATAGGCATTTCAGATATAGGTGCCGATAGGCATATCAGATATAGTCGCCGATAGGCATTTAAAATATAGGTGCCGATAGGCATTTCAAATATAGGTGTCGATAGGCATTTCAGATATAAATGCCGAAAGGCATTTCAGATATAGGTGCCGATAGGCATTTCTGATGTGGTTGCCGATAGGCATTTCAAATATAGGTGTTGATAGGCATTTCAGATGTAACTTTCGATAGGCATTTCAAAAATAGGTGCTGATAGGCATTTCAGATATAGGTGCCGATAGGCACTTCAGATATAGTTGCCGATTGGCATTTTAAAAATAGGTGCCGATAGGCATTTCAGATATAGAAGCCGACAGGCATTTCAAATATAGGAGCCGATAGGCATTCCAGATATGGTTGCCGATAGGCATTTCAAATATAGGTGCTGATAGGCATTTCAGATGTAGTTTTCGATAGGCATTTAAAAAATAGGTGCCGATAGGCATTTCAGATATAGGTGCCGATAGGCATTTCAGATATAGTTGCCGATTGACATTTTAAAAATAGGTACCGATAGGCGTTTCAGATATAGAAGCCGATAGGCATTTCAAATATAGGTGCCGATAGGCATCCCAGATATGGTTGCCGATAGGCATTTCAAATATAGGTGCTGATAGGCATTTTAGATGTAGTTTACGATAGGCATTTCAAAAACAGGTGCCGATAGGCATTTCAGATATAAGTGCCGATAGGCATTTCAGATATAGTTGCCGATTGGCATTTTAAAAATAGGTGCCGGTAGGCATTTCAGATATAGAAGCCGATAGGCATTTCAAATATAGGTGCCGATAAGCATTCCAGATATGGTTGCCGATAGGCATTTCAAATATATGTGCTGATAGGCATTTCAGATGTAGTTTCCGATAGGCATTTCAAAAATTGGTGCCGATAGGCATTTCAGAGATAGAAGCCGATAGGCATTTCAAATATAGGTGCCGATAAGCATTCTAGATATGGTTGCCGATAGGCATTTCAAATATAGGTGCTGATAGGCATTTGAGATGTAGTTTCCGATAGACATTTCAAAAATTGGTGCCGATAGGCATTTTTGATATAGGTGCCGATAGGTATTTCAGATATAGTTGCCGATTGGCATTTTAAAAATAGGTGCCGGTAGGCATTTCAGATATAGAAGCCGATAGGCATTTCAAATATAGGTGCCGATAAGCATTCCAGATATGGTTGCCGATAGGCATTTCAAATATATGTGCTGATAGGCATTTCAGATGTAGTTTCCGATAGGCATTTCAAAAATTGGTACCGATAGGCATTTCAGAGATAGGTGCCCATAGGCATTACAGATATAGTTGCCGATTGGCATTTTAAAAATAGGTGCCGATAGGCATTTCAGATATAGAAGCCGATTGGCATTTCAAATATAGGTGCCGATAAGCATTCTAGATATGGTTGCCGATAGGCATTTCAAATATAGGTGCTGATAGGCATTCCAGATGTAGTTTCCGATAGGCAATTCAAAAATTGGTGCCGATAGGCATTTCAGATATAGGTGCCCATAGGCATTACAGATATAGTTGCCGATTGGCATTTTAAAAATAGGTGCCGATAGGCATTTCAGATATAGGTGCCGATAGGCATTTCAGATATAGTTGCCGATTGGCATTTTAAAAATAGGTGCCGATAGGCATTTAAAATATAGGTGCCGATAGGCATTCCAGATATAGTTGCCGATAGGCATTTCAAATATAGGTGCTGATAGGCATTTTAGATGTAGTTTCCGATAGGCATTTCAAAAATTGGTGCCGATAGGCATTTCAGATATAGGTGCCCATAGGCATTACAGATATAGTTGCCGATTGGCATTTTAAAAATAGGTGCCGATAGGCATTTCAGATATAGGTGCCGATAGGCATTTCAGATATAGGTGCCGATAGGCATTTCAGATATAGTTGCCGATTGGCATATTAAAAATAGGTGCCGATAGGCATTTCAGATATAGAAGCCGATAGGCATTTCAAATATAGGTGCCGATAAGCATTCTAGATATGGTTGCCGATAGGCATTTCAAATATAGGTGCTGATAGGCATTCCAGATGTAGTTTCCGATATACATTTCAAAAATTGGTGCCGATAGGCATTTCAGATATAGGTGCCCATAGGCATTACAGATATAGTTGCCGATTGGCATTTTAAAAATAGGTGCCGATAGGCATTTCAGATATAGGTGCCGATAGGCATTTCAGATATAGTTGCCGATTGGCATTTTAAAAATAGGTGCCGATAGGCATTTCAAATATAGGTGCCGATAGGCATTCCAGATATAGTTGCCGATAGGCATTTCAAATATAGGTGCTGATAGGCATTTTAGATGTAGTTTCCGATAGGCATTTCAAAAATTGATGCCGATAGGCATTTCAGATATAGGTGCCGATAGGCATTTCAGATATAGTTGCCGATGGGCATTTTAAAAACAGGTGCCGATAGGCATTTCAGATATAGAAGCCGATAGGTATTTCAAATATAGGTGTCGATAGGCATTTCAGATATGGTTGCCGATAGGCATTTCAAATATAGGAGCAGATAGGTATTTCAGATGTAGTTCCCGAAAGGCATTTCAAAAATAGGTGCCGATAGACATTTCAGATATAGGTGCCGATAGGCATTTTAGATATAGTTGCCGATTGGCATTCTAAAAATAGGTGCCGATAGGCATTTCAGATATAGAAGCCGATAGGCATTTCAAATATAGGTGCCGATAGGCATTCCAGATATGGTTGCCGATAGGCATTTCAAATATAAGTGCTGATAGGCATTTCAGATGTAGTTTCCGATAGGCATTTCAAAAATAGGTACCGATAGGCATTTCAGATAGATGTGCCGATATTCATTTCAGATATAGGTGCCGATAGGCACTTCAGATATAGTTGCCGATTGGCATTTTAAAATAGGTGCAGATAGGCATTTTAGATATAGAAGCCGATAGGCATTTCAAATATAGGTGCCGATAGGCATTCCAGATATGGTTGCCGATAGGCATTTCAAATATAGGTGCCGATAGGCATTCCAGATATGGTTGCCGATAGGCATTTCAAATAAAGGGGCTGATAGGCATTTTAGATGTAGTTTCCGATAGGCATTTCAAAAATTGATGCCGATAGGCATTTCAGATATAGGTGCCGATAGGCATTTCAGATATAGTTGCCGATGGGCATTTTAAAAACAGGTGCCGATAGGCATTTCAGATATAGAAGCCGATAGGTATTTCAAATATAGGTGTCGATAGGCATTTCAGATATGGTTGCCGATAGGCATTTCAAATATTGGTGCTGATAGGCATTTCAGATGTAGTTTCCGATAGGCATTTCAAAAATAGGTGCCGATAGGCATTTCAGATATAGTTGCCGATTGGCATTTTAAAAATAGGTGCCGATAGGCGTTTCAAATATTGGTGCTGATAGGCATTTCAGATGTAGTTTCCGATAGGCATTTCAAAAATAGGTGCCGATAGGCATTTCAGATATAGTTGCCGATTGGCATTTTAAAAATAGGTGCCGATAGGCATTTCAGATGTAGTTTCTGACAGGCATTTCAAAAATAGGTGCCGATAGGCATTTCAGATATAGGTGCCGATAGGCACTTTAGATATAGTTGCCGATAGGCATTCCAGATATGGTTGCCGATCGGCATTTCAAATATAGGTGCTGATAGGCATTTCAGATGTAGTTTCCGATAGGCATTTCAAAAATAGGTGCCGATAGGCATTTCAGATATAGTTGCCGATTGGCATTTTAAAAATAGGTGCCGATAGGCATTTCAGATGTAGTTTCTGACAGGCATTTCAAAAATAGGTGCCGATAGGCATTTCAGATATAGGTGCCGATAGGCACTTTAGATATAGTTGCCGATAGGCATTCCAGATATGGTTGCCGATCGGCATTTCAAATATAGGTGCTGATAGGCATTTCAGATGTAGTTTCCGATAGGCATTTCAAAAATAGGTGCCGATAGGCATTTCAGATATAGGTGCCGATAGGCATTTCAGATATAGGTGCCGATAGGCATTTCAAATATAGTTGCTGATTTTCATTTCAGATGTAGTTTCCAATAGGCATTTCAAAAATTGGTGCCGATAGGCATTTCAGATATAGGTGCCGATAGGCATTTCAGATATAGTTGCCGATAGGCATTTAAAATATAGGTGCTGATAGGCATTTCAGATGTATTTTTCGATAGGCATTTCAAAAATAGATGCCGATAGGCATTTCAGATATAGGAGCCGATAGGCACTTCAGATATAGTTGCCGATAGGCATTCCAGATATGGTTGCCGATCGGCATTTTAAATATAGGTGCTGATAGGCATTCCAGATATGGTTGCCGATAGGCATTTCAAATATAGTTGCTGATAGGCATTTCAGATGTAGTTTCCAATAGACATTTCAAAAATTGGTGCTGATAGGCATTTTAGATATAGAAGCCGATAGGCATTTCAAATATAGGTGCCGATAGGCATTCCAGATATGGTTGCCGATAGGCATTTCAAATATAGTTGCTGATTTTCATTTCAGATGTAGTTTCCAATAGGCATTTCAAAAATTGGTGCCGATAGGCATTTCAGATATAGGTGCCGATAGGCATTTCAGATATAGTTGCCGATTGGCATTTTAAAAATAGGTGCCGATAGGCATTTCAAATATAGAAGCCGATAGGTATTTCAAATATAGGTGTCGATAGGCATTTCAGATATGGTTGCCGATTGACATTTCAAAAATAGGTGCCGATAGGCATTTCAGATATAGGTGCCGATAGGCATTTCAGATATAGTTGCCGATTGGCATTTTAAAAATAGGTGCCGATAGGCATTTCAAATATAGAAGCCGATAGGTATTTCAAATATAGGTGTCGATAGGAATTTCAGATATGGTTGCCGATTGACATTTAAAAAATTGGTGCCGATAGGCATTTCAGATATAGGTGCCGATAGGCATTTTAGATATAGTTGCCGATTGACATTTCAAAAATAGGTGCCGATAGGCATTTCAGATATAGGTGCCGATAGGCATTTTAGATATAGTTGCCGATTGGCATTTTAAAAATAGGTGCCGATAGGCATTTCGGATATAGAAGCCGATAGGCATTTCAAATATAGGTGCCGATAAGCATTCCAGAATTGGTTGCCGATAGGCATTTCAAATATAGGTGCTGATAGGCATTTCAGATGTAGTTTCCGATAGGCATTTCAAAAATTGGTGCCGATAGGCATTTCAGATATAGGTGCCGATAGGCATTTCAGATATAGTTGCCGATTGGCATTTTAAAAATAGGTGCCGATAGGCATTTCAGATATAGAAGCCGATAGGTATTTCAAATATAGGTGTCGATAGGTATTTCAGATATGGTTGCCGATAGGCATTTCAAATATAGGTGCTGATAGGCATTTCAGATGTAGTTTCCGATAGGCATTTCAAAAATAGGTGCCGATAGGCATTTCAGATATAGGTGCCGATAGGCATTTCAGATATAGTTGCCGATTTGCATTTTAAAAATAGGTGCCGATAGGCATTTCAGATATAGAAGCCGATAGGCATTTCAAATATAGGTGCCGATAGGCATTCCAGATATGGTTGCCGATAGGCATTTCAAATATAGGTGCTGATAGGCATTTTAGATGTAGTTTCCGATAGGCATTTCAAAAATTGGTGCCGATAGGCATTTCAGATATAGTTGCCGATGGGCATTTTAAAAACAGGTGCCGATAGGCATTTCAGATATAGAAGCCGATAGGTATTTCAAATATAGGTGTCGATAGGCATTTCAGATATGGTTGCCGATAGGCATTTCAAATATAGGAGCAGATAGGCATTTCAGATGTAGTTCCCGAAAGGCATTTCAAAAATAGGTGCCGATAGACATTTCAGATATAGGTGCCGATAGGCATTTCAGATATAGTTGCCGATTGGCATTCTAAAAATAGGTGCCGATAGGCATTTCAGATATAGAAGCCGATAGGCATTTCAAATATAGGTGCCGATAGGCATTCCAGATATGGTTGCCGATAGGCATTTCAAATATAAGTGCTGATAGGCATTTCAGATGTAGTTTCCGATAGGCATTTCACAAATAGGTACCGATAGGCATTTCAGATAGAGGTGCCGATATTCATTTCAGATATAGGTGCCGATAGGCACTTCAGATATAGTTGCCGATTGGCATTTTAAAAATAGGTGCCGATAGGCATTTTAGATATAGAAGCCGATAGGCATTTCGAATATAGGTGCCGATAGGCATTCCAGATATGGTTGCCGATAGGCATTTCAAATATAGGTGCCGATAGGCATTCCAGATAGGGTTGCCGATAGGCATTTCAAATATAGGTGCTGATAGGCATTTTAGATGTAGTTTCCGATAGGCATTTCAAAAATTGATGCCGATAGGCATTTCAGATATAGGTGCCGATAAGCATTTCAGATATAGTTGCCGATGGGCATTTTAAAAACAGGTGCCGATAGGCATTTCAGATATAAAAGCCGATAGGTAATTCAAATATAGGTGTCGATAGGCATTTCAGATATGGTTGCCGATAGGCATTTCAAATATTGGTGCTGATAGGCATTTCAGATGTAGTTTCCGATAGGCATTTCAAAAATAGGTGCCGATAGGCATTTCAGATATAGTTGCCGATTGGCATTTTAAAAATAGGTGCCGAAAAGCATTTTAGATGTAGTTTCTGTTAGGCATTTCAAAAATAGGTGCCGATAGGCATTTCAGATATAGGTGCCGATAGGCATATCAGATATAGTTGCCGATAGGCATTTAAAATATAGGTGCTGATAGGCATTTCAGATGTAGTTTTCGATGGGCATTTCAAAAATAGGTGCCGATAGGCATTTCAGATATAGGTGCCGATAGGCACTTCAGATATAGTTACCGATAGGCATTCCAGATATGGTTGCCGATCTGCATTTCAAATATAGGTGCTGATAGGCATTTCAGATGTAGTTTCCGATAGGCATTTCAAAAATAGGTGCCGATAGGCATTTCAGATATAGGTCCGATAGGCATTTCAGATATAGTTGCCGATTGGCATTTTAAAAATTGGTGCCGATAGGCATTTCAGATATAGGTGCCGATAGGCATTTCAGATATAGGTGCCGATAGGCATTTCAGATATAGTTGCCGATTGGCATTTTAAAAATAGGTGCCGATAGGCATTTCAGATATAGAAGCCGATAGGCATTTCAAATATAGGTGCCGATAGGCATCCCAGATATGGTTGCCGATAGGCATTTCAAATATAGGTGCTGATAGGCCTTTCAGATGTAGTTTCCAATAGGCATTTCAAAAATTGGTGCCGATAGGCATTTCAGATATAGGTGCCGATAGGCATTTCAGATATAGTTGCCGATTGGCATTTTAAAAATAGGTGCCGATAGGCATTTCAGATATAGAAGCCGATAGGTATTTCAAATATAGGTGTCGATAGGCATTCCAGATATGGTTGCCGATAGGCATTTCAAATAAAGGGGCTGATAGGCATTTTAGATGTAGTTTCCGATAGGCATTTCAAAAATTGATGCCGATAGGCATTTCAGATATAGGTGCCGATAGGCATTTCAGATATAGTTGCCGATGGGCATTTTAAAAACAGGTGCCGATAGGCATTTCAGATATAGAAGCCGATAGGTATTTCAAATATAGGTGTCGATAGGCATTTCAGATATGGTTGCCGATAGGCATTTCAAATATTGGTGCTGATAGGCATTTCAGATGTAGTTTCCGATAGGCATTTCAAAAATAGGTGCCGATAGGCATTTCAGATATAGTTGCCGATTGGCATTTTAAAAATAGGTGCCGATAGGCGTTTCAAATATTGGTGCTGATAGGCATTTCAGATGTAGTTTCCGATAGGCATTTCAAAAATAGGTGCCGATAGGCATTTCAGATATAGTTGCCGATTGGCATTTTAAAAATAGGTGCCGATAGGCATTTCAGATGTAGTTTCTGACAGGCATTTCAAAAATAGGTGCCGATAGGCATTTCAGATATAGGTGCCGATAGGCACTTTAGATATAGTTGCCGATAGGCATTCCAGATATGGTTGCCGATCGGCATTTCAAATATAGGTGCTGATAGGCATTTCAGATGTAGTTTCCGATAGGCATTTCAAAAATAGGTGCCGATAGGCATTTCAGATATAGTTGCCGATTGGCATTTTAAAAATAGGTGCCGATAGGCATTTCAGATGTAGTTTCTGACAGGCATTTCAAAAATAGGTGCCGATAGGCATTTCAGATATAGGTGCCGATAGGCACTTTAGATATAGTTGCCGATAGGCATTCCAGATATGGTTGCCGATCGGCATTTCAAATATAGGTGCTGATAGGCATTTCAGATGTAGTTTCCGATAGGCATTTCAAAAATAGGTGCCGATAGGCATTTCAGATATAGGTGCCGATAGGCATTTCAGATATAGGTGCCGATAGGCATTTCAAATATAGTTGCTGATTTTCATTTCAGATGTAGTTTCCAATAGGCATTTCAAAAATTGGTGCCGATAGGCATTTCAGATATAGGTGCCGATAGGCATTTCAGATATAGTTGCCGATAGGCATTTAAAATATAGGTGCTGATAGGCATTTCAGATGTATTTTTCGATAGGCATTTCAAAAATAGATGCCGATAGGCATTTCAGATATAGGAGCCGATAGGCACTTCAGATATAGTTGCCGATAGGCATTCCAGATATGGTTGCCGATCGGCATTTTAAATATAGGTGCTGATAGGCATTCCAGATATGGTTGCCGATAGGCATTTCAAATATAGTTGCTGATAGGCATTTCAGATGTAGTTTCCAATAGACATTTCAAAAATTGGTGCTGATAGGCATTTTAGATATAGAAGCCGATAGGCATTTCAAATATAGGTGCCGATAGGCATTCCAGATATGGTTGCCGATAGGCATTTCAAATATAGTTGCTGATTTTCATTTCAGATGTAGTTTCCAATAGGCATTTCAAAAATTGGTGCCGATAGGCATTTCAGATATAGGTGCCGATAGGCATTTCAGATATAGTTGCCGATTGGCATTTTAAAAATAGGTGCCGATAGGCATTTCAAATATAGAAGCCGATAGGTATTTCAAATATAGGTGTCGATAGGCATTTCAGATATGGTTGCCGATTGACATTTCAAAAATAGGTGCCGATAGGCATTTCAGATATAGGTGCCGATAGGCATTTCAGATATAGTTGCCGATTGGCATTTTAAAAATAGGTGCCGATAGGCATTTCAAATATAGAAGCCGATAGGTATTTCAAATATAGGTGTCGATAGGAATTTCAGATATGGTTGCCGATTGACATTTAAAAAATTGGTGCCGATAGGCATTTCAGATATAGGTGCCGATAGGCATTTTAGATATAGTTGCCGATTGACATTTCAAAAATAGGTGCCGATAGGCATTTCAGATATAGGTGCCGATAGGCATTTTAGATATAGTTGCCGATTGGCATTTTAAAAATAGGTGCCGATAGGCATTTCGGATATAGAAGCCGATAGGCATTTCAAATATAGGTGCCGATAAGCATTCCAGAATTGGTTGCCGATAGGCATTTCAAATATAGGTGCTGATAGGCATTTCAGATGTAGTTTCCGATAGGCATTTCAAAAATTGGTGCCGATAGGCATTTCAGATATAGGTGCCGATAGGCATTTCAGATATAGTTGCCGATTGGCATTTTAAAAATAGGTGCCGATAGGCATTTCAGATATAGAAGCCGATAGGTATTTCAAATATAGGTGTCGATAGGTATTTCAGATATGGTTGCCGATAGGCATTTCAAATATAGGTGCTGATAGGCATTTCAGATGTAGTTTCCGATAGGCATTTCAAAAATAGGTGCCGATAGGCATTTCAGATATAGGTGCCGATAGGCATTTCAGATATAGTTGCCGATTTGCATTTTAAAAATAGGTGCCGATAGGCATTTCAGATATAGAAGCCGATAGGCATTTCAAATATAGGTGCCGATAGGCATTCCAGATATGGTTGCCGATAGGCATTTCAAATATAGGTGCTGATAGGCATTTTAGATGTAGTTTCCGATAGGCATTTCAAAAATTGGTGCCGATAGGCATTTCAGATATAGTTGCCGATGGGCATTTTAAAAACAGGTGCCGATAGGCATTTCAGATATAGAAGCCGATAGGTATTTCAAATATAGGTGTCGATAGGCATTTCAGATATGGTTGCCGATAGGCATTTCAAATATAGGAGCAGATAGGCATTTCAGATGTAGTTCCCGAAAGGCATTTCAAAAATAGGTGCCGATAGACATTTCAGATATAGGTGCCGATAGGCATTTCAGATATAGTTGCCGATTGGCATTCTAAAAATAGGTGCCGATAGGCATTTCAGATATAGAAGCCGATAGGCATTTCAAATATAGGTGCCGATAGGCATTCCAGATATGGTTGCCGATAGGCATTTCAAATATAAGTGCTGATAGGCATTTCAGATGTAGTTTCCGATAGGCATTTCACAAATAGGTACCGATAGGCATTTCAGATAGAGGTGCCGATATTCATTTCAGATATAGGTGCCGATAGGCACTTCAGATATAGTTGCCGATTGGCATTTTAAAAATAGGTGCCGATAGGCATTTTAGATATAGAAGCCGATAGGCATTTCGAATATAGGTGCCGATAGGCATTCCAGATATGGTTGCCGATAGGCATTTCAAATATAGGTGCCGATAGGCATTCCAGATAGGGTTGCCGATAGGCATTTCAAATATAGGTGCTGATAGGCATTTTAGATGTAGTTTCCGATAGGCATTTCAAAAATTGATGCCGATAGGCATTTCAGATATAGGTGCCGATAAGCATTTCAGATATAGTTGCCGATGGGCATTTTAAAAACAGGTGCCGATAGGCATTTCAGATATAAAAGCCGATAGGTAATTCAAATATAGGTGTCGATAGGCATTTCAGATATGGTTGCCGATAGGCATTTCAAATATTGGTGCTGATAGGCATTTCAGATGTAGTTTCCGATAGGCATTTCAAAAATAGGTGCCGATAGGCATTTCAGATATAGTTGCCGATTGGCATTTTAAAAATAGGTGCCGAAAAGCATTTTAGATGTAGTTTCTGTTAGGCATTTCAAAAATAGGTGCCGATAGGCATTTCAGATATAGGTGCCGATAGGCATATCAGATATAGTTGCCGATAGGCATTTAAAATATAGGTGCTGATAGGCATTTCAGATGTAGTTTTCGATGGGCATTTCAAAAATAGGTGCCGATAGGCATTTCAGATATAGGTGCCGATAGGCACTTCAGATATAGTTACCGATAGGCATTCCAGATATGGTTGCCGATCTGCATTTCAAATATAGGTGCTGATAGGCATTTCAGATGTAGTTTCCGATAGGCATTTCAAAAATAGGTGCCGATAGGCATTTCAGATATAGGTGCCGATAGGCATTTCAGATATAGGTGCCGATAGGCATTTCAGATATAGTTGCCGATTGGCATTTTAAAAATAGGTGCCGATAGGCATTTCAGATATAGAAGCCGATAGGCATTTCAAATATAGGTGCCGATAGGCATCCCAGATATGGTTGCCGATAGGCATTTCAAATATAGGTGCTGATAGGCCTTTCAGGTGTAGTTTCCAATAGGCATTTCAAAAATTGGTGCCGATAGGCATTTCAGATATAGTTGCCGATTGGCATTTTAAAAATAGGTGCCGATAGGCATTTCAGATATAGAAGCCGATAGGTATTTCAAATATAGGTGTCGATAGGCATTTCAGATATGGTTGCCGATAGGCATTTCAAATATTGGTGCTGATAGGCATTTCCGATGTAGTTTCCGATAGGCATTTCAAAAAAAGGTGCCGATAGGCATTTCAGATATAGGTGCCCATAGGCATTACAGATATAGTTGCCGATTGGCATTTTAAAAATAGGTGCCGATAGGCATTTCAGATATAGAAGCCGATAGGCATTTCAAATATAGGTGCCGATAGGCATTTTAGATATGGTTGCCGATAGGCATTTCAAATATAGGTGTTGATAAGCATTTCAGATGTAGTTTTCGATAGGCATTTCAAAAAATGGTGCCGATAGGAATTTCAGATATAGGTGCCGATAGGCATTTCAGATATAGTTGCCGATTGGCATATTAAAAATATGTGCCGATAGGCATTTCAGATATAGAAGCCGATAGGTATTTCAAATATAGGTGTCGACAGGCATTTCAGATATGGTTGCCGATAGGCATTTCAAATATAGGTGCTGATAGGCATTTCAGATGTAGTTTCCGATAGGCATTTCAAAATTAGGTGCCGATAGGCATTTCAGATATAGGTGCCGATAGGCATTTCAGATATAGTGGTCGATTGGCATTTTAAAAATAGGTGCCAATAGGCATTTTAGATGTAGTTTCCGATAGGCATTTCAAAAATAGGTGCCGATAGGCATTTCAGATATAGGTGCCGATAGGCATATCAGATATAGTCGCCGATAGGCATTTAAAATATAGGTGCCGATAGGCATTTCAAATATAGGTGTCGATAGGCATTTCAGATATAAATGTCGAAAGGCATTTCAGATATAGGTGCCGATAGGCATTTCTGATGTGCTTGCCGATAGGCATTTCAAATATAGGTGTTGATAGGCATTTCAGATGTAACTTTCGATAGGCATTTCAAAAAAAGGTGCTGATAGGCATTTCAGATATAGGTGCCGATAGGCACTTCAGATATAGTTGCCGATTGGCATTTTAAAAAGAGGTACCGATAGGCATTTCAGATATAGAAGCCGATAGGCATTTCAAATATAGGAGCCGATAGGCATTCCAGATATGGTTGCCGATAGGCATTTCAAATATAGGTGCTGATAGGCATTTCAGATGTAGTTTCCGATAGGCATTTAAAAAATAGGTGCCGAACGGCATTTCAGATATAGGTGCCGATAGGCATTTCAGATATAGTTGCCGATTGGCATTTTAAAAATAGGTGCCGATAGGCATTTCAGATATAGAAGCCGATAGGCATTTCAAATATAGCTGCCGATAGGCATTCCAGATATGGTTGCCGATAGGCATTTCAACTATAAGTGCTAATAGGCATTTCAGATGTAGTTTCCAATAGGCATTTCAAAAATAGGTGCCGATAGGCATTTTAGATATAGGTGCCGATAGGCATTTCAGATATAGTTGCCGATTGGCATTTTAAAAATAGGTGCCGATAGGCATTTCAGATATAGGAGCCGATAGGCATTTCAAATATAGCTGCCGATAGGCATCCCAGATATGGTTGCCGATAGGCATTTCAAATATAGGTGCTGATAGGCATTTCAGATGTAATTTCCGATAGGCATTTAAAAAATTGGTGCCGATAGGCATTTCAGATATAGGTGCCGATAGGCATTTCAGATAAAGTTGCCGATGGGCATTTTAAAAACAGGTGCCGATAGGCATTTCAGATATAGAAGCCGATAGGTATTTCAAATATAGGTGTCGATAGGCATTTCAGACATGGTTGCCGATAGGCATTTCAAATATAGGAGCAGATAGGCATTTCAGATGTAGTTCCCGAAAGGCATTTCAAAAATAGGTGCCGATAGACATTTCAGATATAGGTGCAGATAGGCATTTCAATATAGTTGCCGATTGGCATTCTAAAAATAGGTGCCGATAGGCATTTCAGATATAGAAGCCGATAGGCATTTCAAATATAGGTGCTGATAGGCTTTCCAGATATGGTTGCCGATAGGCATTTCAAATATAAGTGCTGATAGGCATTTCAGATGTAGTTTCCGATAGGCATTTCAAAAATAGGTACCGATAGGCATTTCAGATAGAGGTGCCGATATTCATTTCAGATATAGGTGCCGATAGGCACTTCAGATATAGTTGCCGATTGGCATTTTAAAAATAGGAGCCGATAGGCATTTTAGATATAGAAGCCGATAGGCATTTCGAATATAGGTGCCGATAGGCATTCCAGATATGGTTGCCGATAGGCATTTCAAATATAGGTGCCGATAGGCATTCCAGATATCGTTGTTGATAGGCATTTCAAATATAGGTGCTGATAGGCATTTTAGATGTAGTTTCCGATAGGCATTTCAAAAATTGATGCCGATAGGCATTTCAGATATAGGTGCCGATAAGCATTTCAGATATAGTTGCCGATGGGCATTTTAAAAACAGGTGCCGATAGGCATTTCAGAAATAAAAGCCGATAGGTATTTCAAATATAGGTGTCGATAGGCATTTCAGATATGGTTGCCGATAGGCATTTCAAATATTGGTGCTGATAGGCATTTCAGATGTAGTTTCCGATAGGCATTTCAAAAATAGGTGCCGATAGGCATTTCAGATATAGTTGCCGATTGGCATTTTAAAAATAGGTGCCGATAGGCATTTTAGATGTAGTTTCTGTTAGGCATTTCAAAAATAGGTGCCGATAGGCATTTCAGATATAGGTGCCGATAGGCATATCAGATATAGTTGCCGATAGGCATTTAAAATATAGGTGCTGATAGGCATTTCAGATGTAGTTTTCGATGGGCATTTCAAAAATAGGTGCCGATAGGCATTTCAGATATAGGTGCCGATAGGCACTTCAGATATAGTTGCCGATAGGCATTCCAGATATGGTTGCCGATCGGCATTTCAAATATAGGTGCTGATAGGCATTTCAGATGTAGTTTCCGATAGGCATTTCAAAAATAGGTGCCGATAGGCATTTTAGATATAGGTCCGATAGGCATTTCAGATATAGTTGCCGATTGGCATTTAAAAAATAGGTGCCGATAGGCATTTCAGATATAGAAGCCGATAGGAATTTCAAATATAGGTGTCGATAGGCATTTCAGATTGGTTGCCGATAGGCTTTTCAAATATAGGTGCTGATACGCATTTCAGATGTAGTTTCCGATAGGCATTTCAAAAATAGGTGCCGATAGGCATTTTAGATATAGGTCCGATAGGCATTTCAGATATAGTTGCCGATTGGCATTTTAAAAATTGGTGCCGATAGGCATTTCAGATATAGGTGCCGATAGGCATTTCAGATATAGGTGCCGATAGGCATTTCAGATATAGTTGCCGATTGGCATTTTAAAAATAGGTGCCGATAGGCATTTCAGATATAGAAGCCGATAGGCATTTCAAATATAGGTGCCGATAGGCATCCCAGATATGGTTGCCGATAGGCATTTCAAATATAGGTGCTGATAGGCCTTTCAGATGTAGTTTCCAATAGGCATTTCAAAAATTGGTGCCGATAGGCATTTCAGATATAGGTGCCGATAGGCATTTCAGATATAGTTGCCGATTGGCATTTTAAAAATAGGTGCCGATAGGCATTTCAGATATAGAAGCCGATAGGTATTTCAAATATAGGTGTCGATAGGCATTTCAGATATGGTTGCCGATAGGCATTTCAAATATTGGTGCTGATAGGCATTTCCGATGTAGTTTCCGATAGGCATTTCAAAAAAAGGTGCCGATAGGCATTTCAGATATAGGTGCCCATAGGCATTACAGATATAGTTGCCGATTGGCTTTTTAAAAATAGGTGCCGATAGGCATTTCAGATATAGAAGCCGATAGGCATTTCAAATATAGGTGCCGATAGGCATTTTAGATATGGTTGCCGATAGGCATTTCAAATATAGGTGTTGATAAGCATTTCAGATGTAGTTTTCGATAGGCATTTCAAAAAATGGTGCCGATAGGAATTTCAGATATAGGTGCCGATAGGCATTTCAGATATAGTTGCCGATTGGCATATTAAAAATATGTGCCGATAGGCATTTCAGATATAGAAGCCGATAGGTATTTCAAATATAGGTGTCGACAGGCATTTCAGATATGGTTGCCGATAGGCATTTCAAATATAGGTGCTGATAGGCATTTCAGATGTAGTTTCCGATAGGCATTTCAAAATTAGGTGCCGATAGGCATCTCAGATATAGGTGCCGATAGGCATTTCAGATATAGTGGTCGATTGGCATTTTAAAAATAGGTGCCAATAGGCATTTTAGATGTAGTTTCCGATAAGCATTTCAAAAATAGGTGCCGATAGGCATTTCTGATATAGGTGCCGATAGGCATATCAGATATAGTCGCCGATAGGCATTTAAAATATAGGTGCCGATAGGCATTTCAAATATAGGTGTCGATAGGCATTTCAGATATAAATGCCGAAAGGCATTTCAGATATAGGTGCCGATAGGCATTTCTGATGTGGTTGCCGATAGGCATTTCAAATATAGGTGTTGATAGGCATTTCAGATGTAACTTTCGATAGGCATTTCAAAAATAGGTGCTGATAGGCATTTCAGATATAGGTGCCGATAGGCACTTCAGATATAGTTGCCGATTTGCATTTTAAAAATAGGTGCCGATAGGCATTTCAGATATAGAAGCCGATAGGCATTTCAAACATAGGAGCCGATAGGCATTCCAGATATGGTTGCCGATAGGCATTTCAAATATAGGTGCTGATAGGCATTTCAGATGTAGTTTCCGATAGGCATTTAAAAAATAGGTGCCGAACGGCATTTTAGATATAGGTGCCGATAGGCATTTCAGATATAGTTGCCGATTGGCATTTTAAAAATAGGTGCCGATAGGCATTTCAGATATAGAAGCCGATAGGCATTTCAAATATATCTGCCGATAGGCATTCCAGATATGGTTGCCGATAGGCATTTCAACTATAAGTGCTAATAGGCATTTCAGATGTAGTTTCCAATAGGCATTTCAAAAATAGGTGCCGATAGGCATTTTAGATATAGGTGCCGATAGGCATTTCAGATATAGTTGCCGATTGGCATTTTAAAAATAGGTGCTGATAGGCATTTCAGATATAGGAGCCGATAGGCATTTCAAATATAGCTGCCGATAGGCATCCCAGATATGGTTGCCGATAGGCATTTCAAATATAGGTGCTGATAGGCATTTCAGATGTAATTTCCGATAGGCATTTCAAAAATTGGTGCCGATAGGCATTTCAGATATAGGTGCCGATAGGCATTTCAGATATAGTTGCCGATGGGCATTTTAAAAACAGGTGCCGATAGGCATTTCAGATATAGAAGCCGATAGGTATTTCAAATATAGGTGTCGATAGGCATTTCAGATATGGTTGCCGATAGGCATTTCAAATATAGGAGCAGATAGGCATTTCAGATGTAGTTCCCGAAAGGCATTTCAAAAATAGGTGCCGATAGACATTTCAGATATAGGTGCCGATAGGCATTTCAGATATAGTTGCCGATTGGCATTCTAAAAATAGGTGCCGATAGGCATTTCAGATATAGAAGCGGATAGGCATTTCAAATATAGGTGCCGATAGGCATTCCAGATATGGTTGCCGATAGGCATTTTAAATATAAGTGCTGATAGGCATTTCAGATGTAGTTTCCGATAGGCATTTCAAAAATAGGTACCGATAGGCATTTCAGATAGAGGTGCCGATATTCATTTCAGATATAGGTGCTGATAGGCACTTCAGATATAGTTGCCGATTGGCATTTTAAAAATAGGTGCCGATAGGCATTTTAGATATAGAAGCCGATAGGCATTTCGAATATAGGTGCCGATAAGCATTCCAGATATGGTTGCCGATAGGCATTTCAAATATAGGTGCCGATAGGCATTCCAGATATGGTTGTTGATAGGCATTTCAAATATAGGTGCTGATAGGCATTTTAGATGTAGTTTCCGATAGGCATTTCAAAAATTGATGCCGATAGGCATTTCAGATATAGGTGCCGATAAGCATTTCAGATAAAGTTGCCGATGGGCATTTTAAAAATAGGTGCCGATAGGCATTTTAGATATAGAAGCCGATAGGCATTTCGAATATAGATGCCGATAGGCATTCCAGATATGGTTGCCGATAGGCATTTCAAATATAGGTGCCGATAGGCATTCCAGATATGGTTGCCGATAGGCATTTCAAATATTGGTGCTGATAGGCATTTCAGATGTAGTTTCCGATAGGCTTTTCAAAAATAGGTGCCGATAGGCATTTCAGATATAGTTGCCGATTGGCATTTTAAAAATAGGTGCCGATAGGCATTTTAGATGTAGTTTCTGTTAGGCATTTCAAAAATAGGTGCCGATAGGCATTTCAGATATAGGTGCCGATAGGCATATCAGATATAGTTGCCGATAGGCATTTAAAATATAGGTGCTGATCGGCATTTCAGATGTAGTTTTCAATGGGCATTTCAAAAATAGGTGCCGATAGGCATTTCAGATATAGGTGCCGATAGGCACTTCAGATATAGTTGCCGATAGGCATTCCAGATATGGTTGCCGATCGGCATTTCAAATATAGGTGCTGATAGGCATTTCAGATGTAGTTTCCGATAGGCAATTCAAAAATAGGTGCCGATAGGCATTTTAGATATAGGTCCGATAGGCATTTCAGATATAGTTGCCGATTGGCATTTTAAAAATAGGTGCCGATAGGCATTTCAGATATAGAAGCCGATAGGAATTTCAAATATAGGTGTCGATAGGCATTTCAGATTGGTTGCCGATAGGCTTTTCAAATATAGGTGCTGATACGCATTTCAGATGTAGTTTCCGATAGGCATTTCAAAAATAGGTGCCGATAGGCATTTTAGATATAGGTCTGATAGGCATTTCAGATATAGTTGCCGATTGGCATTTTAAAAATTGGTGTCGATAGGCATTTCAGATATAGAAGCCGATAGACATTTCAAATATATGTGCCGATAGGCATTCCAGATATGGTTGCCGATAGGCATTTCAAATATAGGTGCTAATAGACATTTCAGATGTAGTTTCCGATAGGCATTTCAAAAATAGGTGCCGATAGGCATTTCAGATATAGGTGCCGATAAGCATTTCAGATATAGTTGCCGTTTGGCATTTTAAAATAGGTGCCGATAGGCATTTCAGATATAGAAGCCGATAGGCATTTCAAATATAGGTGCCGATAGGTTTTTCAGATATAGTTGCCGATTGGCATTTAAGAAATAGGTGCCGATAGGCATTTCAGATATGGTTGCCGATAGGCATTTCAAATATAGGTGCTGATAGGCATTTCAGATATAGTTGCCGATTGGCATTTTAAAAATTGGTGCCAATAGGCATTTCAGATATAGGTGCCGATAGGTTTTTCAGATATAGTTGCCGATTGGCATTTTAGAAATAGGTGCCGATAGGCATTTCAGATATGGTTGCCGATAGGCATTTCAAATATAGGTGCTGATAGGCATTTCAGATGTAGTTTCCGATAGGCATTTCAAAAATAGGTGCCGATAGGCATTTCAGATATAGTTGCCGATTGGCATTTTAAAAATAGGTGCCGATAGGCATTTCAGATATAGAAGCCGATAGGCATTTCAAATATAGGTGCCGATAGGCTTTCCAGATATGGTTGCCGATAGGCATTTCAAATATAGGTGCTGATAGGCATTTCAGATGTAGTTTCCGATAGGCATTTTAAAAATAAATGCCGATAGGCATTTCAGATATAGGTGCCGATAGGCATTTCAGATATAGTTGCCAATTGGCATTTTAAAAATAGGTGCCGATAGGCATTTCAGATATAGAAGCCGATAGGCATTTCAAATATAGGTGCCGATGGGCATTGCAGATATGGTTGCCGATAGGCATTTCAAATATAGGTGCTGATAGGCATTTTAGATGTAGTTTCCGATAGGCATTTCAAAAATTGATGCCGATAGGCATTTCAGATATAGGTGCCGATAGGCATTTCAGATTTAGTTGCCGATTGACATTTTAAAAACAGGTGCCGATAGGCATTTCAGATATAGAAGCCTTTAGGTATTTCAAATATAGGTGTCGATAGGCATATCAGATATGGTTGCCGATAGGCATTTCAAATATAGGAGCAGATAGGCATTTCAGATGTAGTTTCCGAAAGGCATTTCAAAAATAGGTGCCGATAAGCATTTCAGATATAGGTGCCGATAGGCATTTCAGATATAGTTGCCAATTGGCATTTTAAAAATAGGTGTCGATAGGCATTTCAGATATAGAAGCCGATAGGAATTTCAAATATAGGTGCCGATAGGCATTCCAGATAATATGGTTGCCGATAGGCATTTCAAATATAGGTGCTGATAGGCATTTCAGATGTAGTTTCCGATAGGCATTTCAAAAATTGGTGTCGATAGGCATTTCAGATATAGGTGCCGATAGGCATTTCAGATATAGTTGCCGATTGACATTTCTAAAATAGGCGCCGATAGGCATTTCAGATATAGGTGCCGATAGGCATTTCAGATATAGTTGCCGATTGGCATTTTAAAAATAGGTGCAGATAGGCATTTCGGATATAGAAGCCGATAGGCATTTCAAATATAGGTGCCGATAAGCATTCCAGATATGGTTGCCGATAGGCATTTCAAATATAGGTGCTGATAGGCATTTCAGATGTAGTTTCCGATAGGCATTTCAAAAATTGGTGCCGATAGGCATTTCAGATATAGGTGCCGATAGGCATTTTAAAAATAGGTGCCGATAGGCATTTTAGATATAGGTGCCGATATGCATTTCAGATATAGTTGCCGATTGGCATTTTAAAAATTGGTGTCGATAGGCATTTCAGATATTAGAAGCCGATAGGCATTTCAAATATAGGTGCCGATAGGCATTCCAGATATGGTTGCCGATAGGCATTTCAAAAATAGGTGCTAATAGGCATTTCCGATGTAGTTTCCGATAGGCATTTCAAAAATAGGTGCCGATAGGCATTTCAGATATATGTGCCGATAAGCATTTCAGATATAGTTGCCGATTGGCATTTTAAAAATAGGTGCCGATAGGCATTTCAGATATAGAAGCCGATAGGCATTTCAAATATAGGTGCCGATAGGCAATCCAGATATGGTTGCCGATAGGCATTTCAAATATAGGTGCTGATAGGCATTTCAGATGTAGTTTCCGAAAGGCATTTCAAAAATAGGTGCCGATAGGCATTTCAGATATAGGTGCCGATAAGCATTACAGATAGAGTTGCCGATTGGCATTTTAAAAATAGTTGCCGATAGGCATTTCAGATATAGAAGCCGATAGGCATTTCAAATATAGCTGCCGATAGGCATTCCAGATATGGTTGCCGATAGGCATTCCAGATATGGTTGCCGATAGGCATTTCAACTATAAGTGCTAATAGGCATTTCAGATGTAGTTTCCATTAGGCATTTCAAAAATAGGTGCCGATAGGCATTTCAGATATAGGAGCCGATGGGCATTTCAGATATAGGTGCCGATAGGCATTTCAGATATAGTTGCCGATAGGCATTTTAAAAATAGGTGCCGATAGGCATTTCAGATATAGAAGCCGATAGGCATTTCAAATATAGCTGCCGATAGGCATTCCAGATATGGTTGCCGATAGGCATTTCAAATATAGGTGCTGATAGGCATTTCAGATGTAATTTCCGATAGGCATTTCAAAAATAGGTGCCGATAGGCATTTCAGATATAGAAGCCGATAGGAATTTCAAATATAGGTGTCGATAGGCATTTCAGATTAGTTGCCGATAGGCTTTTCAAATATAGGTGCTGATACGCATTTCAGATGTAGTTTCCGATAGGCATTTCAAAAATAGGTGCCGATAGGCATTTTAGATATAAGTGCCGATAGGCATTTCAGATATAGTTGCCGATTGCATTTTAAAAATAGGTGCCGATAGGCATTTCAGATATAGAAGCCGATAGGCATTTCAAATATAGGTGCCGATAGGCATTCCAGATATGGTTGCCGATAGGCATTTCAAATATAAGTGCTGATAGGCATTTCAGATGTAGTTTCCGATAGGCATTTCAAATATAGGTACCGATAGGCATTTCAGATATAGGTGCCGTTAGGCATTTCAGATATAGTTGCCAATTGGCATTTTAAAAATAGGTGTCGATAGGCATTTCAGATATAGAAGCCGATAGGCATTTCAAATATAGGTGCCGATAGGCATTCCAGATATGGTTGCCGATAGGCATTTCAATATAGGTGCTGATAGGCATTTCAGATGTAGTTTCCGATAGGCATTTTAAAAATTGGTGCCGATTGGCATTTCAGATATAGGTGCCGATAGGCATTTCAGATATTTTTGCGATTGCATTTTAAAAATAGGTGCCGATAGGCATTTCAGATATAGAAGCCGATAGGTATTTCAAATATAGGTGTCGATAGGCATTTCAGATATGGTTGCCGATAGGCATTTCAAATATAGTAGCAGGTAGGCATTTCAGATGTAGTTCCCGAAAGGCATTTCAAAAATTGGTGCCGATAGGAATTTCAGATATAGGTGCCGATAGGCATTTCAGATATAGTTGCCGATTGGCATTCTAAAAATAGGTGCCGATAGGCATTTTAGATATAGAAGCCGATAGGCATTTCAAATATAGGTGCCGATAGGAATTCCAGATATGTTTGCCGATAGGCATTTCAAATATAGGTGCTGATAAGCATTTCAGATGTAGTTTCCGATAGGCATTTCAAAAATTGGTGCCGATAGGCATTTCAGATAGAGGTGCCGATATTCATTTCAGATATAGGTGCCGATAGGCACATCAGATATAGTTGCCGATTGGCATTTTAAAAATAGGCGCCGATAGGCATTTTAGATATAGAAGCTGATAGGCATTTCAAATATAAGTGCCGGTAGGCATTCCAGATATGGTTGCCGATAGGCATTTCAAATATAGTTGCTGATAGGCATTTCAGATGTAGTTTCCGATAGGCATTTCAAAAATTGGTGCCGATAGGCATTTCAGATATAGGTGCCGATAGGCATTTCAATATAGTTGCCGATTGCCATTTTAAAAATAGGTGCCGATAGGCATTTTAGATATAGAAGCCGATAGGCATTTCAAAAATAGGTGCCGATAGGCATTCCAGATATGGTTGCCGATAGGCATTTCAAATATAGGTGCTGATAGGCATTTCAGATATAGTTTCCGATAGGCATTTCAAATATTGGTGCCGATAGGCATTTCAGATATAGGTGCCGATAGGCATTTCAGATATAGTTGCCGATTGGCATTTTAAAAATAGGTGCCGATAGGCATTTTAGATGTAGTTTCTGATAGGCATTTCAAAAATAGGTGCCGATAGGCATTTCAGATATAGGTGCCGATAGACATATCAGATATAGTTGCCGATAGGCATTTAAAATATAGGTGCTGATAGGCATTTCAGATGTAGTTTTCGATAGGCATTTCAAAAATAGGTGCCGATAGGCATTTCAGATATAGAAGCCGATAGGCATTTCAAATATAGGTGCCGACAGGCATCCCAGATATGGTTGCCGATAGGCATTTCAAATATAGGTGCTGATAGGCATTTCAGATGTAGTTTCCAATAGGCATTTCAAAAATTGGTGCCGATAGGCATTTCAGTTATAGGTGCCGATAGGCATTTCAGATATAGTTGCCGATTGGCATTTTAAAAATTGGTGCCGATAGGCATTTCTGATATAGGTGCCCATAGGCATTACAGATATAGTTGCCGATTGGCATTTTAAAAATAGGTGCCGATTGGCATTTTAAAAATAGGTGCCGATAGGCATTTCAGATATAGAAGCCGATAGGCATTTCAAATATAGGTGCCGATAGGCATTCCAGATATGGTTGCCGATAGGCATTTCAAATATAGGTGCTGATAGGCATTTCAGATGTAGTTTCCGATAGGCATTTCAAAAATAGGTGCCGATAGGCATTTCAGATATAGTTGCCGATTGGCATTTTAAAAATAGGTGCCGATAGGCATTTCAGATATAGAAGCCGATAGGTATTTCAAATATAGGTGTGGATAGGCATTTCAGATATGGTTGCCGATAGGCATTTCAAATATAGGTGCTGATAGGCATTTCAGATGTAGTTTCCGATAGGCATTTCAAAAATAGGTGCCGATAGGCATTTCAGATATAGGTGCCGATAGGCATTTCAGATATAGTGGTCGATTGGCATTTTAAAAATAGGTGCCGATAGGCATTTTAGATGTAGTTTCCGATAGGCATTTTAGATGTAGTTTCCGATAGGCATTTTAAAAATAGGTGCCGATAGGCATTTCAGATATAGGTGCCGATAGGCATATCAGATATAGTTGCCGATTGGCATTTTAAAAATAGGTGCCGATAGGCATTTCAGATATAGAAGCCGATAGGTATTTCAAATATAGGTGTCGATAGGCATTTCAGATATGGTTGCCGATAGGCATTTCAAATATAGGTGCTGATAGGCATTTCAGATGTAGTTTCCGATAGGCATTTCAAATATAGGTGTCGATAGGCATTTTAGATATAAATGCCGAAAGGCATTTCAGATATAGGTGCCGATAGACATTTCTGATGTGGTTGCCGATAGGCATTTCAAATATAGGTGCTGATAGGCATTCCAGATGTAGTTTTCGATAGGAATTTCAAAAATAGGTGCTGATAGGCATTTCAGATATAGGTGCCGATAGGCACTTCAGATATAGTTGCCGATTGGCATTTTGAAAATAGGTACCGATAGGCATTTCAAATATAGAAGACGATAGGTATTTCAAATATAGGTGTCGATAGGCATTTCAGATATGGTTGCCGATAGGCATTTCAAATATTGATGCTAATAGGCATTTCAGATGTAGTTTCCGATAGGCATTTTAAAAATAGGTGCCGATAGGCATTTCAGATATAGGTGCCGATAAGCATTACAGATATAGTTGCCGATTGGCATTTTAAAAATAGGTGCCGATAGGCATTTCAGATATAGAAGCCGATAGGTATTTCAAATATAGGTGTCGATAGGCATTTCAGATATGGTTGCCGATAGGCATTTCAAATATTGGTGCTGATAGGCATTTCAGATGTAGTTTCCGATAGGCATTTCAAAAATAGGTGCCGATAGGCATTTCAGATATAGGTGCCCATAGGCATTACAGATATAGTTGCCGATTGGCATTTTAAAAATAGGTGCCGATAGGCATTTCAGATATAGAAGCCGATAGGCATTTCAAATATAGCTGCCGCTAGGCATTCCAGATATGGTTGCCGATAGGCATTTCAAATATAGGTGTCGATAGGCATTTCAGATATGGTTGCCGATAGGCATTTCAAATATAGGTGCTGATAGGCATTTCAGATGTAGTTTCCGATAGGCATTTCAAAAATAGGTGCCGATAGGCATTTCAGATATAGGTGCCGATAGGCATTTCAGATATAGTGGTCGATTGGCATTTTAAAAATAGGTGCCGATAGGCATTTTAGACGTAGTTTCCGATAGGCATTTTAAAAATAGGTGCCGATAGGCATTTCAGATATAGGTGCCGATAGGCATTTCAGATATAGTGGTCGATTGGCATTTTAAAAATAGGTGCCGATAGGCATTTCAGATGTAGTTTCCGATAGGCATTTTAAAAATAGGTGCCGATAGGCATTTCAGATATAGGTGCCGATAGGCATATCAGATATAGTCGCCGATAGGCATTTAAAATATAGGTGCCGATAGGCATTTCAAATATATGTGCTGATAGGCATTTCAGATGTAGTTTCCGTTAGGCATTTCAAAAATAGGTGCCGATAGGCATTTCAGATATAGGTGCCGATAGGCATTTCAGATATAGTGGTCGATTGGCATTTTAAAAATAGGTGCCGATAGGCATTTCAGATGTAGTTTCCGATAGGCATTTTAAAAATAGGTGCCGATAGGCATTTCAGATGTAGTTTCCGATAGGCATTTTAAAAATAGGTGCCGATAGGCATTTCAGATATAGGTGCCGATAGGCATATCAGATATAGTCGCCGATAGGCATTTAAAATATAGGTGCCGATAGGCATTTCAAATATAGGTGTCGATAGGCATTTCAGATATAAATGCCGAAAGGCATTTCAAATATAGGTGCTGATAGGCATTTCAGATGAAGTTTTCGATAGGCATTTCAAAAATAGGTGCTGATAGGCATTTCAGATAAATGTGCCGATAGGCACTTCAGATATAGTTGCCGATTGGCATTTTAAAAATAGGTACCGATAGGCATTTCAGATATAGAAGCCGATAGGCATTTCAAATATAGGTGCCGATAGGCATTCCAGATATGGTGTCCGATAGGCATTTCAAATATAGGTGCTGATAGGCATTTGAGATGTAGTTTCCGATAGGCATTTCAAAAATTGGTGCCGATAGGCATTTCAGATATAGGTGCCGATAAGCATTTCAGATATAGTTGCCGATTGGCATTTTAAAAATAGGTGCCGATAGGCATTATAGATATAGAAGCCGAAAGGTATTTCAAATATAGGTGTCGATAGGCATTTCAGATATGGTTGCCGATAGGCATTTCAAATATTGGTGCTGATAGGCATTTCATATGTAGTTTCCGATAGGCATTTCAAAAATAGGTGCCGATAGGCATTTCAGATATAGGTGCCGATAGGCATTACAGATATAGTTGCCGATTGGCATTTTAAAAATAGGTGCCGATAGGCATTTCAGATATAGAAGCCGATAGGCATTTCAAATATAGGAGCCGATAGGCATTCCAGATATGGTTGCCGATAGGCATTTCAAATATAGGTGCTGATAGGCATTTCAGATGTAGTTTCCGATAGGCATTTAAAAAATAGGTGCCGAACGGCATTTCAGATATAGGTGCCGATAGGCATTTCAGATATAGTTGCCGATTGGCATTTTTAAAATAGGTGCCGATAGGCATTTCAGATATAGAAGCCGATAGGCATTTCAAATATAGCTGCCGATAGGCATTCCAGATATGGTTGCCGATAGGCATTTCAACTATAAGTGCTAATAGGCATTTCAGATGTAGTTTCCAATAGGCATTTCAAAAATAGGTGCCGATAGGCATTTTAGATATAGGTGCCGATAGGCATTTCAGATATAGTTGCCGATTGGCATTTTAAAAATAGGTGCCGATAGGCATTTCAGATATAGAAGCCGATAGGCATTTCAAATATATCTGCCGATAGGCATTCCAGATATGGTTGCCGATAGGCATTTCAACTATAAGTGCTAATAGGCATTTCAGATGTAGTTTCCAATAGGCATTTCAAAAATAGGTGCCGATAGGCATTTTAGATATAGGTGCCGATAGGCATTTCAGATATAGTTGCCGATTGGCATTTTAAAAATAGGTGCCGATAGGCATTTCAGATATAGGAGCCGATAGGCATTTCAAATATAGCTGCCGATAGGCACCCCAGATATGGTTGCCGATAGGCATTTCAAATATAGGTGCTGATAGGCATTTCAGATGTAATTTCCGATAGGCATTTCAAAAATTGGTGCCGATAGGCATTTCAGATATAGGTGCCGATAGGCATTTCAGATATAGTTGCCGATGGGCATTTTAAAAACAGGTGCCGATAGGCATTTCAGATATAGAAGCCGATAGGTATTTCAAATATAGGTGTCGATAGGCATTTCAGATATGGTTGCCGATAGGCATTTCAAATATAGGAGCAGATAGGCATTTCAGATGTAGTTCCCGAAAGGCATTTCAAAAATAGGTGCCGATAGACATTTCAGATATAGGTGCCGATAGGCATTTCAGATATAGTTGCCGATTGGCATTCTAAAAATAGGTGCCGATAGGCATTTCAGATATAGAAGCGGATAGGCATTTCAAATATAGGTGCCGATAGGCATTCCAGATATGGTTGCCGATAGGCATTTTAAATATAAGTGCTGATAGGCATTTCAGATGTAGTTTCCGATAGGCATTTCAAAAATAGGTACCGATAGGCATTTCAGATAGAGGTGCCGATATTCATTTCAGATATAGGTGCCGATAGGCACTTCAGATATAGTTGCCGATTGGCATTTTAAAAATAGGTGCCGATAGGCATTTTAGATATAGAAGCCGATAGGCATTTCGAATATAGGTGCCGATAGGCATTCCAGATATGGTTGCCGATAGGCATTTCAAATATAGGTGCCGATAGGCATTCCAGATATGGTTGTTGATAGGCATTTCAAATATAGGTGCTGATAGGCATTTTAGATGTAGTTTCCGATAGGCATTTCAAAAATTGATGCCGATAGGCATTTCAGATATAGGTGCCGATAAGCATTTCAGATAAAGTTGCCGATGGGCATTTTAAAAACAGGTGCCGATAGGCATTTCAGATATAAAAGCCGATAGGTATTTCAAATATAGGTGTCGATAGGCATTTCAGATATGGTTGCCGATAGGCATTTCAAATATTGGTGCTGATAGGCATTTCAGATGTAGTTTCCGATAGGCATTTCAAAAATAGGTGCCGATAGGCATTTCAGATATAGTTGCCGATTTGCATTTTAAAAATAGGTGCCGATAGGCATTTTAGATGTAGTTTCTGTTAGGCATTTCAAAAATAGGTGCCGATAGGCATTTCAGATATAGGTGCCGATAGGCATATCAGATATAGTTGCCGATAGGCATTTAAAATATAGGTGCTGATAGGCATTTCAGATGTAGTTTTCGATGGGCATTTCAAAAATAGGTGCCGATAGGCATTTCAGATATAGGTGCCGATAGGCACTTCAGATATAGTTGCCGATAGGCATTCCAGATATGGTTGCCGATCGGCATTTCAAATATAGGTGCTGATAGGCATTTCAGATGTAGTTTCCGATAGGCATTTCAAAAATAGGTGCCGATAGGCATTTTAGATATAGGTCCGATAGGCATTTCAGATATAGTTGCCGATTGGCATTTTAAAAATAGGTGCCGATAGGCATTTCAGATATAGAAGCCGATAGGAATTTTAAATATAGGTGTCGATAGGCATTTCAGATTGGTTGCCGATAGGCTTTTCACATATAGGTGCTGATACGCATTTCAGATGTAGTTTCCGATAGGCATTTCAAAAATAGGTGCCGATAGGCAGTTTAGATATAGGTCCGATAGGCATTTCAGATATAGTTGCCGATTGGCATTTTAAAAATTGGTGTCGATAGGCATTTCAGATATAGAAGCCGATAGACATTTCAAATATATGTGCCGATAGGCATTCCAGATATGGTTGCCGATAGGCATTTCAAATATAGGTGCTAATAGACATTTCAGATGTAGTTTCCGATAGGCATTTCAAAAATAGGTGCCGATAGGCATTTCAGATATAGGTGCCGATAAGCATTTCATTTATAGTTGCCGTTTGGCATTTTAAAATAGGTGCCGATAGGCATTTCAGATATAGAAGCCGATAGGCATTTCAAATATAGGTGCCGATAGGTTTTTCAGATATAGTTGCCGATTGGCATTTTAGAAATAGGTGCCGATAGGCATTTCAGATATGGTTGCCGATAGGCATTTCAAATATAGGTGCTGATAGGCATTTCAGATATAGTTGCCGATTGGCATTTTAAAAATTGGTGCCGATAGGCATTTCAGATATAGGTGCCGATAGGTTTTTCAGATATAGTTGCCGATTGGCATTTTAGAAATAGGTGCCGATAGGCATTTCAGATATGGTTGCCGATAGGCATTTCAAATATAGGTGCTGATAGGCATTTCAGATGTAGTTTCCGATAGGCATTTCAAAAATAGGTGCCGATAGGCATTTCAGATATAGTTGCCGATTGGCATTTTAAAAATAGGTGCCGATAGGCATTTCAGATATAGAAGCCGATAGGCATTTCAAATATAGGTGCCGATAGGCATTCCAGATATGGTTGCCGATAGGCATTTCAAATATAGGTGCTGATAGGCATTTCAGATGTAGTTTCCGATAGGCATTTTAAAAATAAATGCCGATAGGCATTTCAGATATAGGTGCCGATAGGCATTTCAGATATAGTTGCCAATTGGCATTTTAAAAATAGGTGTCGATAGGCATTTCAGATATAGAAGCCGATAGGCATTTCAAATATAGGTGCCGATGGGCATTGCAGATATGGTTGCCGATAGGCATTTCAAATATAGGTGCTGATAAGCATTTTAGATGTAGTTTCCGATAGGCATTTCAAAAATTGATGCCGATAGGCATTTCAGATATAGGTACCGATAGGCATTTCAGATTTAGTTGCCGATTGGCATTTTAAAAACAGGTGCCGATAGGCATTTCAGATATAGAAGCCTTTAGGTATTTCAAATATAGGTGTCGATAGGCATATCAGATATGGTTGCCGATAGGCATTTCAAATATAGGAGCAGATAGGCATTTCAGATGTAGTTTCCGAAAGGCATTTCAAAAATAGGTGCCGATAAGCATTTCAGATATAGGTGCCGATAGGCATTTCAGATATAGTTGCCAATTGGCATTTAAAAAATAGGTGTCGATAGGCATTTCAGATATAGAAGCCGATAGGAATTTCAAATATAGGTGCCGATAGGCATTCCAGATAATATGGTTGCCGATAGGCATTTCAAATATAGGTGCTGATAGGCATTTCAGATGTAGTTTCCGATAGGCATTTCAAAAATTGGTGTCGATAGGCATTTCAGATATAGGTGCCGATAGGCATTTCAGATATAGTTGCCGATTGACATTTCAAAAATAGGTGCCGATAGGCATTTCAGATATAGGTGCCGATAGGCATTTCAGATATAGTTGCCGATTGGCATTTTAAAAATAGGTGCAGATAGGCATTTCGGATATAGAAGCCGATAGGCATTTCAAATATAGGTGACGATAAGCATTCCAGATATGGTTGCCGATAGGCATTTCAAATATAGGTGCTGATAGGCATTTCAGATGTAGTTTCCGATAGGCATTTCAAAAATTGGTGCCGATAGGCATTTCAGATATAGGTGCCGATAGGCATTTTAAAAATAGGTGCCGATAGGCATTTCAGATATAGAAGCCGATAGGCATTTCAAATATAGGTGCCGATAGGCATTCCAGATATGTTTGCCGATAGGCATTTCAAATATAGGTGCTGATAAGCATTTCAGATGTAGTTTTCGATAGGCATTTCAAAAATTGGTGCCGATAGGAATTTCAGATATAGGTGCCGATAGGCATTTCAGATATAGTTGCCGATTGGCATTTTAAAAATAGGTGCCGATAGGCATTTCAGATATAGAAGCCGATAGGTATTTCAAATAAAGGTGTCGATAGGCATTTCAGATATGGTTGCCGATAGGCATTTCAAATATATGTGCTGATAGGCATTTCAGATGTAGTTTCCGATAGGCATTTCAAAAATAGGTGCCGATAGGCATTTCAGATATAGGTGCCGATAGGCATTTCAGATATAGTGGTCGATTGGCATTTTAAAAATAGGTGCCGATAGGCATTTTAGATGTAGTTTCCGATAGGCATTTTAAAAATAGGTACCGATAGGCATTTCAGATATAGAAGCCGATAGGCATTTCAAATATAGGTGCCGATAGGCATTCCAGATATGGTTGCCGATAGGCATTTCAAATATAGGTGCTGATAGGCATTTCAGACGTAGTTTCCGATTGGCATTTCAAAAATTGGTGCCGATAGGCATTTCAGATATAGGTGCCGATAAGCATTTCAGATATAGTGCCGATTGGCATTTTAAAAATAGGTGCCTATAGGCATTTCAGATATAGAAGCCGAAAGGTATTTCAAATATAGGTGCCGATAGGCATTACAGATATAGTTGCCGATTGGCATTTTAAAAATAGGTGCCGATAGGCATTTCAGATATAAAAGCCGATAGGCATTTCAAATATAGGTGCCGATAGGCATTCCAGATATGGTTGCCAATAGGCATTTCAAATATAGGTGCTGATAGGCATTTCAGATGTAGTTTCCGATAGGCATTTCAAAAATAGGTGCCGATAGGCATTTCAGATATAGGTGCCGATAGGCATTTCAGATATAGTTGCCGATTGGCATTTTAAAAATAGGTGCCGATAGGCATTTCAGATATAGAAGCCGATAGGCATTTTAAATATAGCTGCCGATAGGCATTCCAGATATGGTTGCCGATAGGCATTTCAACTATAAGTGCTAATAGGCATTTCAGATGTAGTTTCCAATAGGCATTTCACAAATAGGTGCCGATAGGCATTTTAGATATAGGTGCCGATAGGCATTTCAGATATAGTTGCCGATTGGCATTTTAAAAATAAGTGCCGATAGGCATTTCAGATATAGAAGCCGATAGGCATTTCAAATATAGCTGCCGATAGGCATTCCAGATATGGTTGCCGATAGGCATTTCAAATATAGGTGCTGATAGGCATTTCAGATGTAATTTCCGATAGGCATTTCAAAAATAGGTGCCGATAGGCATTTTAGATATAGGTGCCGATAGGCATTTCAGATATAGTTGCCGATTGGCATTTTAAAAATTGGTGTCGATAGGCATTTCAGATATAGAAGCCGATAGGCATTTCAAATATAGGTGCCGATGGGCATTCCAGATATGGTTGCCGATAGGCATTTCAAATATAGGTGCTAATAGGCATTTCAGATAAGGTTTTCCGATAGGCATTTCAAAAATAGGTGCCGATAGGCATTTCAGATATAGTTGCCGATTGGCATTTTAAAAATAGGTGCCGATAGGCATTTCAGATATAGAAGCCGATAGGTATTTCAAATAAAGGTGTCGATAGGCATTTCAGATTGGTTGCCGATAGGCTTATCAAATGTAGGTGCTGATACGCATTTCAGATGTAGTTTCCGATAGGCATTTCAAAAATAGGTGCCGATAGGCATTTTAGATATAGGTGCCGATATGCATTTTAGATATAGTTGCCGATTGGCATTTTAAAAATTGGTGTCGATAGGCATTTCAGATATAGAAGCCGATAGGCATTTCAAATATAGGTGCCGATAGGCATTCCATTTATGGTTGCCGATAGGCATTTCAAATATAGGTGCTGATAGGCATTTTAGATGTAGTTTCCGATAGGCATTTCAAAAATTGGTGTCGATAGGCATTTCAGATATAGAAGCCGATAGGCATTTCAAATATAGGTGCCGATAGGCATTCCAGATATGGTTGCCGATAGGCATTTCAAATATAGGTGCTAATAGGCATTTCCGATGTAGTTTCCGATAGGCATTTCAAAAATAGGTGCCGATAGGCATTTCAGATATATGTGCCGATAAGCATTTCAGATATAGTTGCCGATTGGCATTTTCAAAAATAGGTGCCGATAGGCATTTCAGATATAGAAGCCGATAGGCATTTCAAATATAGGTGCCGATAGGCAATCCAGATATGGTTGCCGATAGGCATTTCAAATATAGGTGCTGATAGGCATTTCAGATGTAGTTTCCGAAAGGCATTTCAAAAATAGGTGCCGATAGGCATTTCAGATATAGGTGCCGATAAGCATTACAGATAGAGTTGCCGATTGGCATTTTAAAAATAGTTGCCGATAGGCATTTCAGATATAGAAGCCGATAGGCATTTCAAATATAGCTGCCGATAGGCATTCCAGATATGGTTGCCGATAGGCATTCCAGATATGGTTGCCGATAGGCATTTCAACTATAAGTGCTAATAGGCATTTCAGATGTAGTTTCCAATAGGCATTTCAAAAATAGGTGCCGATAGGCATTTCAGATATAGGAGCCGATAGGCATTTCAGATATAGGTGCCGATAGGCATTTCAGATATAGTTGCCGATAGGCATTTTAAAAATAGGTGCCGATAGGCATTTCAGATATAGAAGCCGATAGGCATTTCAAATATAGCTGCCGATAGGCATTCCAGATATGGTTGCCGATAGGCATTTCAAATATAGGTGCTGATAGGCATTTCAGATGTAATTTCCGATAGGCATTTCAAAAATAGGTGCCGATAGGCATTTCAGATATAGAAGCCGATAGGAATTTCAAATATAGGTGTCGATAGGCATTTCAGATTAGTTGCCGATAGGCTTTTCAAATATAGGTGCTGATACGCATTTCAGATGTAGTTTCCGATAGGCATTTCAAAAATAGGTGCCGATAGGCATTTTAGATATAGGTGCCGATAGGCATTTCAGATATAGTTGCCGATTGGCATATTAAAAACAGGTGCCGATAGGCATTTCAGATAAAGAAGCCGATAGGTATTTCAAATATAGGTGTCGATAGGCATTTCAGATATGGTTGCCGATAGGCATTTCAAATATAGGAGCAGATAGGCATTTCAGATGTAGTTTCCGAAAGACATTTCAAAAATAGGTGCCGATAGGCATTTCAGATATAGGTGCCGATAGGCATTTCAGATATAGTTGCGGATTGGCATTTTAAAAATAGGTGCCGATAGGCATTTCAGATATAGAAGCCGATAGGCATTTCAAATATAGGTGCCGATAGGCATTCCAGATATGGTTGCCGATAGGCATTTCAAATATAAGTGCTGATAGGCATTTCAGATGTAGTTTCCGATAGGCATTTCAAATATAGGTACCGATAGGCATTTCAGATATAGGTGCCGTTAGGCATTTCAGATATAGTTGCCAATTGGCATTTTAAAAATAGGTGTCGATAGGCATTTCAGATATAGAAGCCGATAGGCATTTCAAATATAGGTGCCGATAGGCATTCCAGATATGGTTGCCGATAGGCATTTCAAATATAGGTGCTGATAGGCATTTCAGATGTAGTTTCCGATAGGCATTTTAAAAATTGGTGCCGATTGGCATTTCAGATATAGGTGCCGATAGGCATTTCAGATATTTTTGCCGATTGGCATTTTAAAAATAGGTGCCGATAGGCATTTCAGATATAGAAGCCGATTGGTATTTCAAATATAGGTGTCGATAGGCATTTCAGATATGGTTGCCGATAGGCATTTCAAATAAAGGTGCTGATAGGCATTTCAGATGTAGTTTCCGATAGGCATTTCAAAAATAAATGCCGATAGGCATTTCAGATATAGGTGCCGATAGGCATTTCAGATATAGTTGCCGATTGGCATTTTAAAAATAGGTGCCGATAGGCATTTCAGATATAGAAGCCGATAGGTATTTCAAATATATGTGTCGATAGGCATTTCAGATATGGTTGCCGATAGGCATTTCAAATATAGTAGCAGATAGGCATTTCAGATGTAGTTCCCGAAAGGCATTTCAAAAATAGGTGCCGATAGGCATTTCAGATATAGGTGCCGATAGGCATTTCAGATATAGTTGCCGATTGGCATTCTAAAAATAGGTGCCGATAGGCATTTCAGATATAGAAGCCGATAGGCATTTCAAATATAGGTGCCGATAGGCATTCCAGATATGGTTGCCGATAGGCATTTCAAATATAGGTGCTGATAAGCATTTCAGATGTAGTTTCCGATAGGCATTTCAAAAATTGGTGCCGATAGGCATTTCAGATAGAGGTGCCGATATTAATTTCAGATATAGGTGCCGATAGGCACATCAGATATAGTTGCCGATTGGCATTTTAAAAATAGGCGCCGATAGGCATTTTAGATATAGGTGCTGATAGGCATTTCAGATGTAGTTTCCGATAGGTATTTCAAAAATTGGTGCCGATAGGCATTTCAGATATAGGTGCCGATAGGCATTTCAGATATAGTTGCCGATTGGCATTTTAAAAATAGGTGCCGATAGGCATTTTAGATGTAGTTTCTGATAGGCATTTCAAAAATAGGTGCCGATAGGCATTTCAGATATAGGTGCCGATAGACATATCAGATATAGTTGCCGATAGGCATTTAAAATATAGGTGCTGATAGGCATTTCAGATGTAGTTTTCGATAGGCATTTCAAAAATAGGTGCCGATAGGCATTTCAGATATAGAAGCCGATAGGCATTTCAAATATAGGTGCCGACAGGCATCCTAGATATGGTTGCCGATAGGCATTTCAAATATAGGTGCTGATAGGCATTTCAGATGTAGTTTCCAATAGGCATTTTAAAAATTGGTGCCGATAGGCATTTCAGATATAGGTGCCGATAGGCATTTCAGATATAGTTGCCGATTGGCATTTTAAAAATTGGTGCCAATAGGCATTTCTGATATAGGTGCCCATAGGCATTACAGATATAGTTGCCGATTGGCATTTTAAAAATAGGTGCCGATAGGCATTTCAGATATAGAAGCCGATAGGCATTTCAAATATAGGTGCCGATAGGCATTCCAGATATGGTTGCCGATAGGCATTTCAAATATAGGTGCTGATAGGCATTTCAGATGTAGTTTCCGATAGGCATTTCAAAAATAGGTGCCGATAGGCATTTCAGATAAAGATGCCCATAGTCATTTCAGATATAGTTGCCGATTGGCATTTTAAAAATAGGTGCCGATAGGCATTTCAGATATAGAAGCCGATAGGTATTTCAAATATAGGTGTCGATAGGCATTTCAGATATGGTTGCCGATAGGCATTTCAAATATAGGTGCTGATAGGCATTTCAGATGTAGTTTCCGATAGGCATTTCAAAAATAGGTGCCGATAGGCATTTCAGATATAGGTGCCGATAGGCATTTCAGATATAGTGGTCGATTGGCATTTTAAAAATAGGTGCCGATAGGCATTTTAGATGTAGTTTCCGATAGGCATTTTAGATGTAGTTTCCGATAGGCATTTTAAAAATAGGTGCCGATAGGCATTTCAGATATAGGTGCCGATAGGCATATCAGATATAGTTGCCGATTGGCATTTTAAAAATAGGTGCCGATAGGCATTTCAGATATAGAAGCCGATAGGTATTTCAAATATAGGTGTAGATAGGCATGTCAGATATGGTTGCCGATAGGCATTTCAAATATAGGTACTGATAGGCATTTCAGATGTAGTTTCCGATAGGCATTTCAAATATAGGTGTCGATAGGCATTTTAGATATAAATGCCGAAAGGCATTTCAGATATAGGTGCCGATAGGCATTTCTGATGTGGTTGCCGATAGGCATTTCAAATATAGGTGCTGATAGGCATTCCAGATGTAGTTTTCGATAGGAATTTCAAAAATAGGTGCTGATAGGCATTTCAGATATAGGTGCCGATAGGCACTTAAGATATAGTTGCCGATTGGCATTTTGAAAATAGGTGCCGATAGGCATTTCAAATATAGAAGACGATAGGTATTTCAAATATAGGTGTCGATAGGCATTTCAGATATGGTTGCCGATAGGCATTTCAAATATTGGTGCTAATAGGCATTTCAGATGTAGTTTCCGATAGGCATTTTAAAAATAGGTGCCGATAGGCATTTCAGATATAGGTGCCGATAGGCATTACAGATATAGTTGCCGATTGGCATTTTAAAAATAGGTGCCGATAGGCATTTCAGATATAGAAGCCGATAGGTATTTCAAATATAGGTGTCGATAGGCATTTCAGATATGGTTGCCGATAGGCATTTTAAATATTGGTGCTGATAGGCATTTCAGATGTAGTTTCCGATAGGCATTTCAAAAATAGGTGCCGATAGGCATTTCAGATATAGGTGCCCATAGGTATTACAGATATAGTTGCCGATTGGCATTTTAAAAATAGGTGCCGATAGGCATTTCAGATATAGAAGCCGATAGGCATTTCAAATATAGCTGCCGCTAGGCATTCCAGATATGTTTGCCGATAGGCATTTCAAATATAGGTGCTGATAAGCATATCAGATGTAGTTTTCGATAGGCATTTCAAAAATTGGTGCCGATAGGAATTTCAGATATAGGTGCCGATAGGCATTTCAGATATAGTTGCCGATTGGCATTTTAAAAATAGGTGCCGATAGGCATTTTAGATGTAGTTTCTGATAGGCATTTCAAAAATAGGTGCCGATAGGCATTTCAGATATAGGTGCCGATAGACATATCAGATATAGTTGCCGATAGGCATTTAAAATATAGGTGCTGATAGGCATTTCAGATGTAGTTTTCGATAGGCATTTCAAAAATAGGTGCCGATAGGCATTTCAGATATAGAAGCCGATAGGCATTTCAAATATAGGTGCCGACAGGCATCCCAGATATGGTTGCCGATAGGCATTTCAAATATAGGTGCTGATAGGCATTTCAGATGTAGTTTCCAATAGGCATTTCAAAAATTGGTGCCGATAGGCATTTCAGATATAGGTGCCGATAGGCATTTCAGATATAGTTGCCGATTGGCATTTTAAAAATTGTTGCCGATAGGCATTTCTGATATAGGTGCCCATAGGCATTACAGATATAGTTGCCGATTGGCATTTTAAAAATAGGTGCCGATAGGCATTTCAGATATAGAAGCCGATAGGCATTTTAAATATAGGTGCCGATAGGCATTCCAGATATGGTTGCCGATAGGCATTTCAAATATAGGTGCTGATAGGCATTTCAGATGTAGTTTCCGATAGGCATTTCAAAAATAGGTGCCGATAGGCATTTCAGATAAAGGTGCCGATAGGCATTTCAGATATAGTTGCCGATTGGCATTTTAAAAATAGGTGCCGATAGCCATTTCAGATATAGAAGCCGATAGGTATTTCAAATATAGGTGTCGATAGGCATTTCAGATATGGTTGCCGATAGGCATTTCAAATATAGGTGCTGATAGGCATTTCAGATGTAGTTTCCGATAGGCATTTCAAAAATAGGTGCCGATAGGCATTTCAGATATAGGTGCCGATAGGCATTTCAGATATAGTGGTCGATTGGCATTTTAAAAATAGGTGCCGATAGGCATTTTAGATGTAGTTTCCGATAGGCATTTTAGATGTAGTTTCCGATAGGCATTTTAAAAATAGGTGCCGATAGGCATTTCAGATATAGGTGCCGATAGGCATATCAGATATAGTTGCCGATTGGCATTTTAAAAATAGGTGCCGATAGGCATTTGAGATATAGAAGCCGATAGGTATTTCAAATATAGGTGTCGATAGGCATTTCAGATATGGTTGCCGATAGGCATTTCAAATATAGGTGCTGATAGGTATTTCAGATGTAGTTTCCGATAGGCATTTCAAATATAGGTGTCGATAGGCATTTTAGATATAAATGCCGAAAGGCATTTCAGATATAGGTGCCGATAGGCATTTCTGATGTGGTTGCCGATAGGCATTTCAAATATAGGTGCTGATAGGCATTCCAGATGTAGTTTTCGATAGGAATTTCAAAAATAGGTGCTGATAGGCATTTCAGATATAGGTGCCGATAGGCACTTAAGATATAGTTGCCGATTGGCATTTTGAAAATAGGTACCGATAGGCATTTCAAATATAGAAGACGATAGGTATTTTAAATATAGGTGTCGATAGGCATTTCAGATATGGTTGCCGATAGGCATTTCAAATATTGGTGCTAATAGGCATTTCAGATGTAGTTTCCGATAGGCATTTTAAAAATAGGTGCCGATAGGCATTTCAGATATAGGTGCCGATAGGCATTACAGATATAGTTGCCGATTGGCATTTTAAAAATAGGTGCCGATAGGCATTTCAGATATAGAAGCCGATAGGTATTTCAAATATAGGTGTCGATAGGCATTTCAGATATGGTTGCCGATAGGCATTTCAAATATTGGTGCTGATAGGCATTTCAGATGTAGTTTCCGATAGGCATTTCAAAAATAGGTGCCGATAGGCATTTCAGATATAGGTGCCCATAGGTATTACAGATATAGTTGCCGATTGGCATTTTAAAAATAGGTGCCGATAGGCATTTCAGATATAGAAGCCGATAGGCATTTCAAATATAGCTGCCGCTAGGCATTCCAGATATGGTTGCCGATAGGCATTTCAAATATAGGTGCTGATAAGCATTTCAGATGTAGTTTTCGATAGGCATTTCAAAAATTGGTGCCGATAGGAATTTCAGATATAGGTGCCGATAGGCATTTCAGATATAGTTGCCGATTGGCATTTTAAAAATAGGTGCCGATAGGCATTTCTGATATAGAAGCCGACAGGTATTTCAAATATAGGTATCGATAGGCATTTCAGATATGGTTGCCGATAGGCATTTCAAATATAGGTGCTGATAGGCATTTCAGATGTAGTTTCCGATAGGCATTTCAAAAATAGGTGCCGATAGGCATTTCAGATATAGGTGCCGATAGGCATTTCAGATATAGTGGTCGATTGGCATTTTAAAAATAGGTGCCGATAGGCATTTTTGACGTAGTTTCCGATAGGCATTTTAAAAATAGGTGCCGATAGGCATTTCAGATATAGGTGCCGATAGGCATTTCAGATATAGGTGCCGATAGGCATATCAGATATAGTCGCCGATAGGCATTTAAAATATAGGTGCCGATAGGCATTTCAAATATAGGTGTCGATAGGCATTTTAGATATAAATGCCGAAAGGCATATCAGATATAGGTGCCGATAGGCATTTCTGATGTGGTTGCCGATAGGCATTTCAAATATAGGTGCTGATAGGCATTGCAGATGTAGTTTTCGATAGGCATTTCAAAAATAGGTGCTGATAGTCATTTCAGATATAGGTGCCGATAGGCACTTCAGATATAGTTGCCGATTGGCATTTTAAAAATAGGTACCGATAGGCATTTCAGATATAGAAGCCGATAGGCATTTCAAATATAGGTGCCGATAGGCATTCCAGATATGGTTGCCGATAGGCATTTCAAATATAGGTGCTGATAGGCATTTCAGATGTAGTTTCCGATAGGCATTTCAAAAATTGGTGCCGATAGGCATTTCAGATATAGGTGCCGATAAGCATTTCAGATATAGTTGCCGATTGGCATTCTAAAAATAGGTGCCGATAGGCATTTCAGATATAGAAGCCGATAGGTATTTCAAATATAGGTGTCGATAGGCATTTCAGATATGGTTGCCGATAGGCATTTCAAATATTGGTGCTGATAGGCATTTCAGATGTAGTTTCCGATAGGCATTCCAAAAATAGGTGCCGATAGGCATTTCAGATATAGGTGCCGATAGGCATTACAGATATAGTTGCCGATTGGCATTTTAAAAATAGGTGCCGATAGGCATTTCAGATATAGAAGTTGATAGGCATTTCAAATATAGGTGCCGATAGGCATTCCAGATATGGTTGCCGATAGGCATTTCAAATATAGGTGCTGATAGGCATTTCAGATGTAGTTTCCGATAGGCATTTCAAAAATAGGTGCCGATAGGCATTTCAGATATAGGTGCCGATAGGCATTTCAGATATAGTTGCCGATTGGCATTTTAAAAATAGGTGCCGATAGGCATTTTAGATATAGAAGCCGATAGGCATTTCAAATATAGCTGCCGATAGGCATTCCAGATATGGTTGCCGATAGGCATTTCAAATATAGGTGCTGATAGGCATTTCAGATGTAATTTCCGATAGGCATTTCAAAAATAGATGCCGATAGGCATTTTAGATATAGGTGCCGATAGGCATTTCAGATATAGTTGCCGATTGGCATTTTAAAAATTGGTGTCGATAGGCATTTCAGATATAGAAGCCGATAGGCATTTCAAATATAGGTGCCGATAGGCATTCCAGATATGGTTGCTGATAGGCATTTCAAATATAGGTGCTAATAGGCATTTCAGATAAGGTTTTCCGATAGGCATTTCAAAAATAGGTGCCGATAGGCATTTCAAATATAGGTGCCGATAGGCATTTCAGATATAGTTGCCGATTGGCATTTTAAAAATAGGTGCCGATAGGCATTTCAGATATAGAAGCCGACAGGAATTTCAAATATATGTGTCGATAGGCATTTCAGATTGGTTGCCGATAGGCTTTTGAAATATAGGTGCTGATACGCATTTCAGATGTAGTTTCCGATAGGCATTTCAAAAATAGGTGCCGATAGGCATTTTAGATATAGGTGCCGATAGGCATTTCAGATATAGTTGCCGATTGGCATTTTAAAAATTGGTGTCGATAGGCATTTCAGATATAGAAGCCGATAGGCATTTCAAATATAGGTGCCGATAGGCATTCCAGATATGGTTGCCGATAGGCATTTGAAATATAGGTGCTAATAGGCATTTCAGATAAGGTTTTCCGATAGGCATTTCAAAAATAGGTGCCGATAGGCATTTCAGATATAGGTGCCGATAAGCATTTCAGATACAGTTGCCGTTTGACATTTTAAAAATAGGTGCCGATAGGCATTTCAGATATAGGTGCCGATAAGCATTTTAGATATAGTTGCCGATTGGCATTTAAAATATAGGTGCCGATAGGCATTTCAAATGTAGGTGCCGATAGGCATTACAGATATAGTTGCCGATTGGCATTTTAAAAATAGGTGCCGATAGGCATTTCAGATATAGAAGCCGATAGGCATTTCAAATATAGGTGCCGATAGGCATTCCAGATATGGTTGCCGATAGGCATTTGAAATATAGGTGCTGATAGGCATTTCAGATGTAGTTTCCGATAGGCATTTCAAAAATAGGTGCCGATAGGCATTTCAGATATAGGTGCCGATAGGCATTTCAGATATAGTTGCCGATTGGCATTTTAAAAATAGGTGCCGATAGGCATTTCAAATATAGCTGCCGATAGGCATTCCAGATATGGTTGCCGATAGGCATTTCAAATATAGGTGCTGATAGGCATTTTAGATGTAATTTCCGATAGGCATTTCAAAAATAGGTGCCGATAGGTATTTTAGATATAGGTGCCGATAGGCATTTCAGATATAGTTGCCGATTGGCATTTTAAAAATTGGTGTCGATAGGCATTTCAGATATAGAAGCCGATAGGCATTTCAAATATAGGTGCCGATAGGCATTCCAGATATGGTTGCTGATAGGCATTTCAAATATAGGTGCTAATAGGCATTACAGATAAGGTTTTCCGATAGGCATTTCAAAAATAGGTGCCGATAGGCATTTCAGATATAGGTGCCGATAGGCATTTCAGATATAGTTGCCGATTGGCATTTTTAAAATAGGTGCCGATAGGCATTTCAAATATAGAAGCCGATAGGAATTTCAAATATAGGTGTCGATAGGCATTGCAGATTGGTTGCCGATAGGCTTTTCAAATATAGGTGCTGATACGCATTTCAGATGTAGTTTCCGATAGGCATTTCAAAAATAGGTGCCGATAGGCATTTTAGATATAGGTGCCGATAGGCATTTCAGATATAGTTGCCGATTGGCATTTTAAAAATTGGTGTCGATAGGCATTTCAGATATAGAAGCCGATAGGCATTTCAAATATAGGTGCCGATAGGCATTCCAGATATGGTTGCCGATAGGCATTTCAAATATAGGTGCTAATAGGCATTTCAGATAAGGTTTTCCGATAGGCATTTCAAAAATAGGTGCCGATAGGCATTTCAGATATAGGTGCCGATAAGCATTTCAGATATAGTGGCCGTTTGACATTTTAAAAATAGGTGCCGATAGGCATTTCAGATATAGGTGCCGATAGGCATTTTAGATATAGTTGCCGATTGGCATTTAAAATATAGGTGCCGATAGGCATTTCAAATATAGGTGCCGATAGGTATTCCAGATATGGTTGCCGATAGGCATTTCAAATATAGGTGCTGATAGGCATTTTAGATGTAGTTTCCGATAGGCATTTCAAAAATTGATGCCGATAGGCATTTCAGATATAGGTGCCGATAGGCATTTCAGATATAGTTGCCGATTGGCATTTTAAAAACAGGTGCCGATAAGCATTTCAGATATAGAAGCCGATAGGTATTTCAAATATAGGTGTCGATAGGCATTTCAGATATGGTTGCCGATAGGCATTTGAAATATAGGAGCAGATAGGCATTTCAGATGTAGTTTCCGAAAGACATTTCAAAAATAGGTGCCGATAGGCATTTCAGATATAGGTGCCGATAGGCATTTCAGATATAGTTGCCGATTGGCATTTTATAAACAGGTGCCGATAGGCATTTCAGATATAGAAGCCGATAGGCATTTCAAATATAGGTGCCGATAGGCATTCCAGATATGGTTGCCGATAGGCATTTTAAATATAAGTGCTGATAGGCATTTCAGATGTAGTTTCCGAATGGCATTTCAAAAATAGGTACCGATAGGCATTTCAGACATAGGTGCCGATAGGCATTTCAGATATAGTTACAAATTGGCATTTTAAAAATAGGTGTCAATAGGCATTTCAGATATAGAAGCCGATAGGCATTTCAAATATAGGTGCCGATAGGCATTCCAGATATGGTTGCCGATAGGCATTTCAAATATAGGTGCTGATAGGCATTTCAGATGTAGTTTCCGATAGGCATTTCAAAAATTGGTGCCGATTGGCATTTCAGATATAGGTGCCGATAGGCATTTCTGATATAGTTGCCGATTGGCATTTTAAAAAGAGGTGCTGATAGGCATTTCAGATATAGAAGCCGATAGGTATTTCAAATATAGGTGGCGATAGGCATTTCAGATATGGTTGCCGATAGGCATTTCAAATATAGGTGCTGATAGGCATTTCAGATGTAGTTTCCGATAGGCATTTCAAAAATAGGTGCCGATAGGCATTTCAGATATAGGTGCCGATAGGCATATCAGATATAGTTGCCAATAGGCATTTAAAATATAGGTGCCGATAGGCATTTCAAATATAAGTGTCGATAGGCATTTCAGATATAAATGCCGAAAGGCATTTCAGATATAGGTGCCGATAGGCATTTCTGATGTGGTTGCCGATAGGCATTTCAAATATAGGTGCTGATAGGCATTTCAGATGTAGTTTTCGATAGGCATTTCAAAAATATGTGCCGATAGGCATTTTAGATATAGGTGCCGATAGGCACTTCAGATATAGTTGCCGATTGGCATTTTAAAAATAGGTGCCGCTAGGAATTTCAGATATAGAAGCCGATAGGCATTTCAAATATAGGTGCCGATAGGCATTCCAAATATGGTTGCCGATAGGCATTTCAAATATAGGTGCTGATAGGCATTTCAGTTGTAGTTTCCGATAGGCATTTCAAAAATAGGTGCCGATAGGCATTTCAGATATAGGTGCCGATAGGCATTTCAGATATAGTTGCCGAGTGGCATTTTAAAAATAGGTGTCGATAGGCATTTCAGATATAGAAGCCGATAGGCATTTCAAATATAGGTGCCGATAGGCATTCCAGATAAGGTTGCCGATAGGCATTTCAAATATAGGTGCTGATAGGCATTTCAGATGTAGTTTTCGATAGGCATTTCAAAAATAGGTGCCGATAGGCATTTCAGATATAGGTGCCTATAGGCATTTCAGATATAGTTGCCGATTGGCATTTTAAAAATAGGTGTTAATAGGCATTTCGGATATAGAAGCCGATAGGTATTTCAAATATAGGTGTCGATATGCATTTCAGATATGGTTGCCGATAGGCATTTCAAATATAGGTGCTGATAGGCATTTCAGATGTAGTTTCCGATAGGCTTTTCAAAAATAGGTGCCGGTAGGCAATTCAGATATAGGTGCCGATAGGCATTTCAGATATAGTTGCCGATTGGCATTTTAAAAATAGGTGCCGACAGGCATTTCAGATATAGAAGCCGATAGGCATTTCAAATATAGGTGCCGATAAACATTCCAGATATGGTTGCCGATAGGCATTTCAAATATAGGTGCTGATAGGCATTCCAGATATGGTTGCCGATAGGCATTTCAAATATAGGTGCTGATAGGCATTTTAGATGTAGTTTCCGATAGGCATTTCAAAAATTGATGCCGATAGGCATTTGAAATATAGGTGCTGATAGGCATTTCAGATATAGTTGCCGATTGGCATTTTAAAAACAGGTGCCGATAGGCATTTCAAATATAGGAGCAGATAGGCATTTCAGATGTAGTTTCCGAAAAACATTTCAAAAATAGGTGCCGATAGGCATTTCAGATATAGAAGCCGATAGGCATTTCAAATATAGGTGCCGATAGGCATTCCAGATATGGTTGCCGATAGGCATTTCAAATATAGGTGCTGATAGGCATTTCAGATGTAGTTTCCGATAGGCATTTCAAAAATAGGTGCTGATAGGCATTTCAGATATAGGTGCCGATAGGCATTTCAGATATAGTTGCCGATTGGCATTTTAAAAATAGGTGCCGATAGGCATTTCAGATATAGAAACCGATAGGCATTTCAAATATAGGTGCCGATAAGCATTCCAAATATAGTTGCCGATAGGCATTTCAAATATAGGTGCTGATAGGCATTTCAGATGTAGTTTCCGATAGGCATTTTAAAAATTGTTGCCGATAGGCATTTCAGATATAGGTGCCGATAGGCATTTCAGATATAGTTGCCGTTTGGCATTTTAAAAATATGTGCCGATAGGTATTTCAGATATAGAAGCCGATAGGTATTTCAAATATAGGTGTCGATACCATTTCAGATATGGTTGACGATAGGCATCTCAAATATAGGTGCTGATAGGCATTTCAGATGTAGTTTCCGATAGGCATTTCAAAAATAGGTGCCGATAGGCATTTCAGATATAGGTGCTAATAGGCATTTCAGATATAGTTGCCAATTGGCATTTTAAAAATAGGGGCCGATAGTCATTTCAGATATAGAAGCCGATAGGCATTTCAAATATGGGTGCCAATAGGCATTCCAGATATGGTTGCCGATAGGCATTTCAAATATAGGTGCTGATAGGCATTTCAGATGTAGTTTCCGATAGGCATTTCAAAAATAGGTGCCGATAGGCATTTCAGATATAGGTGCCGATAGGCATTTCAGATATAGTTGCCAATTGGCATTTTAAAATTGGTCCCGATAGGCATTTCAGATATAGAAGCCGATAGGCATTTCAAATATAGGTGCCGATAGGCATTCCAGATATGGTTGCCGATAGGCATTTCAAATATAGGTGCTGATAGGCATTTTAGATGTAGTTTCCGATAGGCATTTCAAAAATTGATGCCGATAGGCATTTCAGATATAGGTGCCGATAGGTATTTCAGATATAGTTGCCGATTGGCATTTTAAAAATAGGTGCCGATAGGAATTTCAGATATAGAAGCCGATAGGCATTTCAAATAAAGGTGCCGATAGGCATTCCAGATATGGTTGCCGATAGGCATTTCAATTATAAGTGCTGATAGGCATTTCAGATGTAGTTTCCGATAAGCATTTCAAAAATAGGTACCGATAGGCATTTCAGATATAGGTGCCGATAGGCATTTCAGATATAGTTGCCAATTGGCATTTTAAAAATAGGTGTCGATAGGCATTTCAGATATAGAAGCCGATAGGCATTTCAAATATAGGTGCCGATAGGCATTCCAGATATGGTTGCCGATAGGCATTTCAAATATAGGTGCTGATAGGCATTTCAGATGTAGTTTCCGATAGGCATTTCAAAAATAGGTGCCGATAGGCATTTCAGATATAGGTGCCGATAGGCATTTCAGATATAGTTGCCAATTAGCATTTTTAAATAGGTGCCGATAGGCATTTCAGATATAGAAGCCGATAGGCATTTCAAATATAGGTGCCGATAGGCATTCCAGATATGGTTGCCGATAGGCGTTTCAAATATAGGTGCTGATAGGCATTTTAGATGTAGTTTCCGAAAGGCATTTCAAAAATTGATGCCGGTAGGCATTTCAGATATAGGTGCCGATAGGCATTTCAGATATAGTTGCCGATTGGCATTTTAAAAACAGGTGCCGATAAGCATTTCAGATATAGAAGCCGATAGGTATTTCAAATATAGGTGTCGATAGGCATTTCAGATATGGTTGCCGATAGGCATTTCAAATATAGGAGCAGATAGGCATTTCAGATGTAGTTTCCGAAAGACATTTCAAAAATAGGTGCCGATAGGCATTTCAGATATAGGTGCCGATAGGCATTTCAGATATAGTTGCCGAATGGCATTTTAAAAACAGGTGCCGATAGGCATTTCAGATATAGAAGCCGATAGGCCTTTCAAATATAGGTGCCGATAGGCATTCCAGATATAGTTGCCGATAGAGATTTTAAATATAAGTGCTGATAGGCATTTCAGATGTAGTTTCCGATAGGCATTTCAAAAATAGGTACCGATAGGCATTTTAGATATAGGTGCCGATAGGCATTTCAGATATAGTTACAAATTGGCATTTTAAAAATAGGTGTCGACAGGCATTTCAGATATAGAAGCCGATAGGCATTTCAAATATAGGTGCCGATAGGCATTCCAGATATGGTTGCCGATAGGCATTTCAAATATAGGTGCTGATAGGCATTTCAGATGTAGTTTCCGATAGGCATTTCAAAAATTGGTGCCGATTGGCATTTCAGAGATAGGTGCCGATAGGCATTTCAGATATAGTCGCCGATTGGCATTTTAAAAATAGGTGCCGATAGGCATTTCAGATATAGAAGCCAATAGGTATTTCAAATATAGGTGTCGATAGGCATTTCAGATATGGTTGCCGATAGGCATTTCAAATATAGGTGCTGATAGGCATTTCAGATGTAGTTTCCGATAGGCATTTCAAAAATAGGTGCCGATAGGCATTTCAAATATAGGTGTCGATAGGCATTTCAGATATAAATGCCGAAAGGCATTTCAGATATAGGTGCCGATAGGCATTTCTGATGTGGTTGCCGATAGGCATTTCAAATATAGGTGCTGATAGGCATTTCAGATGTAGTTTTCGATAGGCATTTCAAAAATAGGTGCCGATAGGCATTTTAGACATAGGTGCCGATAGGCACTTCAGATATAGTTGCCGATTGGCATTTTAAAAATAGGTGCCGCTAGGCATTTCAGATATAGAAGCCGAAAGGCATTTCAAATATAGGTGCCGATAGGCATTCCAAATATGGTTGCCGATAGGCATTTCAAATATAGGTGCTTTTAGGCATTTCAATTGTAGTTTCCGATAGGCATTTCTAAAATAGGTGCCGATAGGCATTTCAGATATAGGTGCCGATAGGCATTTCAGATATAGTTGCCGATTGGCATTTTAAAAATAGGTGCCGATAGGCATTTCAGATATAGAAGCCGATAGGCATTTCAAATATAGGTGCCGATAGGCATTCCAGATATGGTTGCCGATATAATTTCAAATATAGGTGCTGATAGGCATTTCAGATGTAGTTTCCGATATGCATTTCAAAAATAGGTGCCGATAGGCATTTCAGATATAGATGCATATAGGCATTTCAGATATAGTTGCCGATTGGCATTTTAAAAATAGGTGTTGATAGGCATTTCAGATATAGAAGCCGTAGGTATTTCAAATATAGGTGTCGGTAGGCATTTCAGATATGTTTGCCGATAGGCATTTCAAATATAGGTGCCGATAGGCATTTCAGATACAGGTGCCGATAGGCATTTCAAATTTAGTTGCCAATTGGCATTTTGAAAATAGGTGCCGATAGGCATTTCAGATAAAGAAGCCGATAAGCATTTCAAATATAGGTGCCGATAAGCATTTCAGATATGGTTGCCGATAGGCATTTCAAATATAGGTTCTGATAGGCATTTTAGATGTAGTTTCCGATAGGCATTTCAAAAATTGATGCCGTTAGGCATTTGAGGTATAGGTGTTGATAGGCATTTCAGATATAGAAGCCGATAAACATTTCAAATATAGGTGCCGATAGGCATTCAAGATATGGTTGCCGATAGGCATTTCAAATATAGGTGCTGATAGGCATTTTAGATGTAGTATCCGATAGGCATTTCAAAAATTGGTGCCGATTGGCATTTCAGATATAGGTGCCGATAGGCATTTCAGATATAGTTGCCTATTGGCATTTTAAAAATAAGTGCCGATAGGCATTTCAGATATAGTGGCCAATTGGCATTTTAAAAATAAGTGTCGATAGGCATTTCAGATATAGAAGCCGATAGGCATTTCAGATATAGGTGCCGATAGGCATTCCAGATATGTTTGCCGATAGGCATTTGAAATATAGGTGCTGATAGGCATTTGAGATGTAGTTTCCGATAGGCATTTCAAAAATTGGTGCCGATTGGCATTTCAGATATAGGTGCCGATAGGCATTTCAGATATAGTTGCCTATTGGCATTTTAAAAATAAGTGCCGATAGGCATTTCAGATATAGAAGCCGATAGGTATTTCAAATATAGGTGTCGATAGGCATTTTAGATATGGTTGCCAATTGGCATTTTAAAAATAGGTGTCGATAGGCATTTCAGATATAGAAGCCGATAGGCATTTCAAATATAGGTGCCGATAGGCATTCCAGATATGGTTGCCGATAGGCATTTCAAATATAGGTGCTGATAGGCATTTCAGATGTAGTTTCCAATAGGCATTTCAAAAATTGGTGCCGATTGGCATTTCAGATATAGGTGCCGATAGGCATTTCAGATATAGTTGCCTATTGGCATTTCAAAAATAGGTACCGATAGGCATTTCAGATATAGGTGCCGATAGGCATTTCAGATATAGTTGCCAATTGGCATTTTAAAAATAAGTGTCGATAGGCATTTCAGATATAGAAGCCGATAGGCATTTTAAATATAGGTGCCGATAGGCATTCCAGATATGTTTGCCGATAGGCATTTGAAATATAGGTGCTGATAGGCATTTCAGATATAGGTGCCGATAGGCATATCAGATATAGTTGCCGATAGGCATTTAAAATATAGGTGCCGATAGGCATTTCAAATATAGGTGTCGATAAGCATTTCAGATATAAATGCCGAAAGGCTTTTCAGATATAGGTGCCGATAGGCATTTCTTATGTGGTTGCCGATAGGCATTTCAAATATAGGTGCTGATAGACATTTCAGATGTAGTTTTCGATAGGCATTTCAAAAATAGGTGCCGATAGGCATTTTAGATATAGGTGCCGATAGGCACTTGAGATATAGTTGCCGATTGGCATTTTAAAAATAGGTGCCGCTAGGCATTTCAGATATAGAAGCCGATAGGCATTTCAAATATAGGTGCCGATAGGCATTCCAAATATGGTTGCCGATAGGCATTTCAAATATAGGTGCTAATAGGCATTTCGGTTGTATTTTCCGATAGGCATTTTAAAAATAGGTGCCGATAGGCATTTCAAATATAGGTGCCGATAGGCATTTCAGATATAGTTGCCGATTGGCATTTTAAAAATAGGTGCCGATAGGCATTTCAGATATAGAAGCCGATAGGCATTTCAAATATAGGTGCCGATAGGCATTCCAGATATGGTTGCCGATAGGCATTTTAAATATAGGTGCTGATAGGCATTTCAGATGTAGTTTCCGATAGGCATTTCAAAAATAGGTGCCGATAGGCATTTCAGATATAGGTGCCGATAGGCATTTCAGGTATAGTTGCCGATAGCCATTTTAAAAATAGGTGCCGATAGGCATTTCAGATATAGAAGCCGATAGGCATTTCAAATATAGGTGCCGATAGGCATTCCAGATATGGTTGCCGATAGGCATTTCAAATATAGGTGCTGATAGGCATTTCAGATGTAGTTTCCGATAGGCATTTTAAAAATAGGTGCCGATAGGCATTTCAGATATAGAAGCCGATAGGCATTTCAAATATAGGTGCCAATAAGCATTCCAGATATGGTTGCCGATAGGCATTTCAAATATAGGTGCTGATAGGCATTTCAGATGTAGTTTTCGATAGGCATTTCAAAAATAGGTGCCGGTAGGCATTGCAGATATAGGTGCCGATAGGCATTTCAGATATAGTTGCCGATAGCCATTTTAAAAATAGGTGCCGATAGGCATTTCAGATATAGAAGCCGATAGGCATTTCAAATATAGGTGCCGATAGGCATTCCAGATATGGTTGCCGATAGGCATTTCAAATATAGGTGCTGATAGGCATTTCAGATGTAGTTTTCGATAGGCATTTCAAAAATAGGTGCCGATAGGCATTTCAGATATAGGTGCCGATAGGCATTTCAGATATAGTTGCCGATTGGCATTTTAAAAATAGGTGCCGATAGGCATTTCAGATATAGAAGCCGATTCGCATTTCTAATATAGGTGCCGATAAGCATTCCAGATATTGTTGCCGATAGGCATTTCAAATATAGGCGCTGATAGACATTTCAGATGTAGTTTCCGATAGGCATTTCAAAAATTGGTGCCGATAGGCATTTCAGATATAGGTGCCGATAGGCATTTCAGATATAGTTGCCGATTGGCATTTTTAAAATAGGTGTCGACAGGCATTTCAGATATAGAAGCCGATAGGCATTTCAAATATAGGTGCCGATAGGCATTCCAGATGTATTTTCCGATAGGCATTTCAAAAATTGGTGCCGATAGGCATTTCAGATATAGGTGCCGATAAGTAATTTCAGATATAGTTACCGATTGGCATTTTAAAAATAGGTTCCGATAGGCATTTCAGATATAGAAGTCGATAGGTATTTCAAATATAGGTGTCGATAGGCATTTCAGATATGGTTGACGATAGGCATTTCAAATATAGGTGCTGATAGGCATTTCAAATATAGGTGCCGATAGGCATTTCAGATAAGGTTGCCGATAGGCATTTCAAATATAGGTGCTGATAGGCATTTCAGATGTAGTTTCCGATAGGCATTTCAAAAATAGGTGCCGATAGGCATTTCAGATATAGGTGCCGATAGGCATTTCAGATATAGTTGCCGATTGGCATTTTAAAAATAGGTGCTGACAGGCATTTCAGATATACAAGCCGATAGGCATTTCAAATAGAGGTGCCGATAGGCATTGCAGATATGGTTGCCGATAGGCATTTCAAATATAAGTGCTGATAGGCATTTCAGATGTAGTTTCCGATAGGCATTTCAAAAATAGGAGCCGATAGGCATTTCAGATATAGGTGCCGATAGGCATTTCAGATATAGTTGCCGATTGGCATTTTAAAAATAGGTGCCGATAGGCATTTCAGATATAGAAGCCGATAGGCATTTCAAATATAGGTGCTGATAGGCATTTCAAATATAGGTGCCGATAGGCTTTCCAGATAAGGTTGCCGATAGGCATTTCAAATATAGGTGCTGATAGGCATTTCAGATGTAGTTTCCGATAGGCATTTCAAAAATTGGTGCCGATTGGCATTTTAGATATAGTTGCCGATTGGCATTTTAAAAATAGATGCCGGTAGGCATTTCAGATATAGAAGCCGATAGGTATTTCAAATATAGGTGTCGATAGGCACTTCAGATATAGTTGCCGATTGGCATTCTAAAAATAGGTGCCGCTAGGCATTGCAGATATAGAAGCCGATAGGCATTTCAAATATAGGTGCCGATAGGCATTCCAAATATGGTTGCAGTTAGGCATTTCAAATATAGGTGTTGATAAGCATTTCAGTTGTAGTTTCCGATAGGCATTTCAAAAATAGGAGCCGATAGGCATTTCAGATATAGCTGCCGATAGGCATTTCAGATATAGTTGCCAATTGGCTTTTTAAAAATAGGTGTCGATAGGTATTTCAGATATAGAAGCCGATAGGCATTTCAAATATAGGTGCCGATAGGCATTCCAGATATGGTTGCCGATAGGCATTTCAACTATAGGTGCTGATAGGCATTTCAGATGTAGTTTCCGATAGGCATTTTAAAAATAGGTGCCGACAGGCATTTCAGATATAGAAGCCGATAGGCATTATAAATATAGGTGCCGATAGGCATTCCAGATATGGTTGCCGATAGGCATTTCAAATATAGGTGCTGATAGGCATTTCAGATGTAGTTTCCAATAGGCATTTCAAAAATTGGTGCCGATTGGCATTTCAGATATAGGTGCCGATAGGCATTTCAGATATAGTTGCCTATTGGCATTTCAAAAATAGGTACCGATAGGCATTTCAGATATAGGTGCCGATAGGCATTTCAGATATAGTTGCCAATTGGCATTTTAAAAATAAGTGTCGATAGGCATTTCAGATATAGAAGCCGATAGGCATTTTAAATATAGGTGCCGATAGGCATTCCAGATATGTTTGCCGATAGGCATTTGAAATATAGGTGCTGATAGGCATTTCAGATATAGGTGCCGATAGGCATATCAGATATAGTTGCCGATAGGCATTTAAAATATAGGTGCCGATAGGCATTTCAAATATAGGTGTCGATAAGCATTTCAGATATAAATGCCGAAAGGCTTTTCAGATATAGGTGCCGATAGGCATTTCTTATGTGGTTGCCGATAGGCATTTCAAATATAGGTGCTGATAGACATTTCAGATGTAGTTTTCGATAGGCATTTCAAAAATAGGTGCCGATAGGCATTTTAGATATAGGTGCCGATAGGCACTTGAGATATAGTTGCCGATTGGCATTTTAAAAATAGGTGCCGCTAGGCATTTCAGATATAGAAGCCGATAGGCATTTCAAATATAGGTGCCGATAGGCATTCCAAATATGGTTGCCGATAGGCATTTCAAATATAGGTGCTAATAGGCATTTCGGTTGTATTTTCCGATAGGCATTTTAAAAATAGGTGCCGATAGGCATTTCAAATATAGGTGCCGATAGGCATTTCAGATATAGTTGCCGATTGGCATTTTAAAAATAGGTGCCGATAGGCATTTCAGATATAGAAGCCGATAGGCATTTCAAATATAGGTGCCGATAGGCATTCCAGATATGGTTGCCGATAGGCATTTTAAATATAGGTGCTGATAGGCATTTCAGATGTAGTTTCCGATAGGCATTTCAAAAATAGGTGCCGATAGGCATTTCAGATATAGGTGCCGATAGGCATTTCAGGTATAGTTGCCGATAGCCATTTTAAAAATAGGTGCCGATAGGCATTTCAGATATAGAAGCCGATAGGCATTTCAAATATAGGTGCCGATAGGCATTCCAGATATGGTTGCCGATAGGCATTTCAAATATAGGTGCTGATAGGCATTTCAGATGTAGTTTCCGATAGGCATTTTAAAAATAGGTGCCGATAGGCATTTCAGATATAGAAGCCGATAGGCATTTCAAATATAGGTGCCAATAAGCATTCCAGATATGGTTGCCGATAGGCATTTCAAATATAGGTGCTGATAGGCATTTCAGATGTAGTTTTCGATAGGCATTTCAAAAATAGGTGCCGGTAGGCATTGCAGATATAGGTGCCGATAGGCATTTCAGATATAGTTGCCGATAGCCATTTTAAAAATAGGTGCCGATAGGCATTTCAGATATAGAAGCCGATAGGCATTTCAAATATAGGTGCCGATAGGCATTCCAGATATGGTTGCCGATAGGCATTTCAAATATAGGTGCTGATAGGCATTTCAGATGTAGTTTTCGATAGGCATTTCAAAAATAGGTGCCGATAGGCATTTCAGATATAGGTGCCGATAGGCATTTCAGATATAGTTGCCGATTGGCATTTTAAAAATAGGTGCCGATAGGCATTTCAGATATAGAAGCCGATTCGCATTTCTAATATAGGTGCCGATAAGCATTCCAGATATTGTTGCCGATAGCATTTCAAATATAGGCGCTGATAGACATTTCAGATGTAGTTTCCGATAGGCATTTCAAAAATTGGTGCCGATAGGCATTTCAGATATAGGTGCCGATAGGCATTTCAGATATAGTTGCCGATTGGCATTTTTAAAATAGGTGTCGACAGGCATTTCAGATATAGAAGCCGATAGGCATTTCAAATATAGGTGCGATAGGCATTCCAGATGTATTTTCCGATAGGCATTTCAAAAATTGGT